>WOGN01004071.1:0-14530 GCA_015342105.1 Leptinotarsa texana
AATCACACGTTAAAAGGTAAGACCTCGTTAATCCATAGCTCGCACAAGTTCCTCAACTTCTGAGGGTTGTCGTTCGTATGGGGGCGGCAGCTGATTAACGGAAAAACAGATTTTAAACAGATTTTTTTTAAACAGATATACATTCCTATTAGTGAAAACATAAATTGACAATTCATAAATATAATCCAAAATCCAACCAGAGTTAAAATTTCGTGTGTAACGAATATGTTTCTGTATGAATACTGTCGTAGAACGTTGAACAAACAGCGTAGGATATCTTTTTGTTGGATAAATACATTTCTTACTCTTTGCAGAATTGCCCCCACAGACATACAAATAGTTCTGAACACCAAATAAAATTAATGAACGTAGTTTTCACTACAAAAATTTGATTTTAGATTCGTGATTAGTGGAATATAATTCTCAAGTTACATATTTAGATACTAATTATTCTTGACAATAATTCAGATTATTCATTATTGATAAGATCCCCTTACTTTCTGGAATCGAAGTTGATTGAAATTTGACATAAGAATTAATAAACAATAAAAACAATGTACAAAGGAATTTTAATTCCCTGTATTTTCTGTTTTAGGTTTGCGAGAGTTCAGAATGTGATGTAGTAAGAGGAGAATGTACTCAAACCTACGTTCCTTACTTATTTCTAGTGATTCCTCTAGGTCCGGTGACGCTTACAGGGCAAGATTATGTTTTGGTTGAAAGCGGATGTGTCTGCAGGCCAAAATATGCGTCCCAAAATACCCAAGAAGCTAGCGCGATCCCGTCTTTGCCCAGGTTATAGAGACTTTCCACCCCAGTTATAAAATATGGCAAATACCTACGTATTTACTTCATATAATGAAAAATATATCATTGCCATATGAGAAACGATCTCGCAGATGAATTTACATATTTATGTACTTGCAAGGCCTTTTATCAGTACACATAATGTGTGCTGATAAAATAAAATTAAATATTTCGAAACATTTTTGTTAAAATAATTCCATGAATTTTATTTGAACTTGTTATTTGAATGATTTTAATTTTTATAGCTTCCCCAAAGTAAAAATTGTAATAGAATGAGATTATGGGACCATAGTTGAACTGAAGTGAATAGTGTCGTGATTGACTTAAGAATATAGAAAAATATCTGATTTTATGGAAGTTTTGAATGTTGAAAAAAAAATTTTTAAATTAATAATGTGCCTATACAATAAAAATACTGCATGTGAAAGTTATTATAAGGAAAATCTATTTAATGTGCTCATATTTATTTAAATTGTAAAATATTTATTGTTAATTTAATTACATATATATTTATAGTTACTGGATTTTTGACTTAATACACGATTTTTGTCAATATTATTATTCAGAAGCATCAAGAAGGAAAATATATTAGAAAACATGTTCAAGTGCTAAAATTGGTTATCAAATATAAATAATAGAAATTTAGGATGAGAAATTAATTGATTTTTCCACCAGTAAGAACAACTGAATAGTTTTAAACAGTAAGGAGGGGTGAAAAAAGCAGAATGTGAATTTCTCTAGAACAGTTGAGATTTTAATTCTAAAAAACATTTCGAAATGACTGACTTTTCGATATATGATACTCATCACATCACACAAAATTTTGTAAAGATAAAGAAACTGAAACACTACTGGAGAACTCCGAAAAGCAAATCTGCCATCATTCCGCCAGGATCTCATTTGGACAAATTCATATCGGACAGGACAACATTGATCTCATCGTTGCTAGAGAAGTCACGAAGGAGGAAAAAACCAAACTAGGTATTTTATCTAGATCGAAGTTGGGATGGGTTGTGCACGGAAACAATGCAGAACATTACTTTGGACGAGAATTTGTTCTTCGAAACCACAGGAGCCAAATTATAACGCGAGGCGTTCATTGTTATAGGATTAATTTATTTAAAACTTATTTTCTGTTTCAAACATTTTTGCAGTTATTTTAGTTACAAGTGGTAAGAAAGCCTGATATTTTCGACATTAAACTTGGCTTAATGTTTTTCCGACAATTAACTTGGAAATTTCAACTGTCAACTCTTAATAATGTAACTTGTAAATAATATCACATTATGTTAAGAGGTAAATATAGGGAAAAGCTTTAACAACAATCGTGTTCAATAAAAGATGAAATCAAATGGTAAACGCTTCATGGGTACAACTGAATATGATATTTTGAGTTTTGCTGTAGTTTGAGTTGTTACTTTCAGTAACATGAAACACAAGAAATCATAAATTATTTGTAATATCAGCCGATGCGACTTTATTTTTTATCATTCGACGTTATTTGCTATTTCCGATATGCCTCGTATCTGGATAATAAACTCCACTATGTCGGTGTCACAGCATAGGTAACATTGTTAACTATGCTGTGTGTCAGAGTACATACTGAATTACTCAGAATTACTGAAACCGATATACCCTAAACACAGATCTTAATCTGTGCCCTATATCGAATAAAGGTTTTCATTTGAAGCAAACGTTTTTTTTAAGTTGGGGACTCTGTGAATATCCCATTACTGTCAGTTGTCAGATTTGGAAAATGTTTGAAATATCTATTTTTCAGTTTTATTTGCTGTTAGACTGTCATTTTCATTTTACTTATTTTTTCTACCAGATCGGATGAGGATTTCATCCAGAACACATATATTTTTCCTTAGTTGACTATTTTCTGTGTCTGTCGTTCTGTGTATCTGTCAACTGTATCAGTTGTCATATGTAGTTAATATTTGTATCGTCCACTTTTGAGTTGTATTTGCTCTTTGAAAGTCGTTTTTCTCTTTATATTTAGTGAAGTGACGTTATAAACGAATAACACAACTAGCAAATGGCTTAATGTGTTTGAATGGAAACAAAAGTCAGAAACTTAGAGAGAGAGAGAAACGATAACTGACATTAACAACAAACACGAGTACATACAATAGCCAACTTACAAAAAATGCAATGGTCTTTTATTACGTCCTCCTGTTTGTCTGTTAATTTACAAGAAGAAAAAATAAATAAATAGTTTTGTAGGGTTGACTACGGCAAGTAGTATGCATGCTCGTTAACAACTTTCAGGGTCGTGCAGATCGATGAAAAATTGCATGAAAAAATAAACTTGGCCAATGGGCGCCAAGTAGTTTTGCGTTGCTCCGGCTGACTATGTCTGAAGAAAGAAACCATCAAACAACGACAGACTCATTCAAAAAACTTTTAATCACTGTAATGACAAATTAACAAAGACTTCCGAAAGTTACGTATACTCCTTGTATAATTAAGGAAAGAGGGATCCCGAAATCGCTGAACGAAATATGAAAGTGCGTCCAACAATTTCTTACTTGACCCAGCTTAAACAATAATAACAACCTATAAGTATATACACATAAAAATATAAATCTGTTTTCTTCAAACTTTTTTTTATACGGCTCAACAGTACGACCCATTATTTTTGTAATAAAAAAAACTATAAAATTTTTCAATAACCCTAAATGAAGAAACTTCAAATCTTCTGCGAGGTACTTAGCATTTGTTTCCTCGAAGATCGACAGTAGCCATCCAGGGCAGAAATAATCCACAGCTTGTAAGTTTTCTCGGCCCAAGGTATACCAAACAATGAAATCCTGAGTTCTTACGGTTTCAATGAAGCGTTTATGGTTAGTTGAAACAGTCTACTACCCGAATGTATATCGGTAATAAAAGAATTCGAAATTTCGCAAATCCATAACATTTGAAATTACATTCGAATCAAAATACCGCCTTGCTAAGAATAAATAAGCGTATTCACCACAATGAAACTTATAAAATAATAAATTAATGGTCACCTCCCGATGCCGATTAACCTAACATCCCAGATATGTTATTTTTCTCAGAGTCAAGATCAATTCGTATTCCAACTATCAGATTCGAATAAAGAATTGCAACATGTCTAATACAATTCCGGAAAACGCATAAACGTATTTTCCCTACCGAAAAAGAACCAAATGTATTTTCTGAATTATCTTTTAAAACCCAGTGATAACTAACTCGTGTTCATTCTCAGGAAAAGAAGCGAGGGTCACTCAGCTTTTTTTGCGCGCTCGCAAAAACAGATCCCAAATAAACCTTTTGGGCGGTGCCTACAATAAATTCGAATACAAAGTGATACCGCGATCTGAGCCTCCTGCCTGGTTGAGAACGGATTTATCCAAAAAACATAACACATTATAATAATATTCCCATTGCGTTCACAGTAAACTATTCAGTGTTTTAGTCATTGACGAAAATACTTGACCTATGGTACTTTTAAATAGATTTGGAAAAGCTGAATACACTTAATTGAATTAATGAATCGAAGAGGTTTTTTGTATTTGTCTATGGTACTCTTGATTCTTCATAAATTAAAAATATCCAACGTACTTCGGCATTTCATTCATAGCGGCGACAAGTGCTCAACATTTATCCGATTAGCCGTGAATGACAATTGACAATCCATTCTATTTCACAGCATGTGCCACTTTACATACACTGGCTAAGAAATAGCTGAAAATACTTCGTTGATCCCGGTCGAACTATGTTCAACTATCAGCGTCATGAATGGAAACATCTTAAATTATCAAGTTAAAAACTATGGATGAAAAATGTTAATTTTAGTTATCTCCTGATGATACAGTTTCGCTTTACTTTTTTTCGTCAAACAAACGGAGAGAACATTTCGTCAATGATTTTTATGTTTTCATCTTGAAATGAAGCTAAGATATAATGTCTGATACTTCCAAATCTATACCCAAATTCAACAAATATTGATGAAAAGTCATTCGTGCGCAATACGGCATAAAATTTTATATTCGAATACAAATTATTTGGAAGACTGTTGGCAGTCTGATATCACTCCCCTCCATTTTATATAATTTTGAATATGTTATACTATAAATATCAAGCCAAAATAGTTTGAATGACTTCAGTCTTTAGTTCAATTTGTTGATATAAAGATATAACTCATGAGATATTGATTAGTTTACTATTCTATCTGTTTGGTGAATATTTTGTGGTTTATGAATCTGTGAAATCATACGTCGAATTTTGTGTTCTGCGACTACTGAGAGTGTGAGGGGACAGGGGACTGTTCTTTTAGTAAAAAATGGCTACGGAAAACGTTGATCTTGTGGCTTTAGCCGTTGTTTTTGAGTTTTTATCTAAGAAGGATAAAAATTTTGCCAGCGTATTTCAGAAAAAAACCAAAGCAGTAAGTACAGATTTTATTTCTCGTCATACATTTGCGTATGTTCTCGTATATAGGACTTACCACCACGTGGGACCGGACCACGCTGCTATTTTGCTTATTTGAATTTTTCTATTTTAGCCTTCGCTGATCAAAGGAGCGCCTTCATTTATTGAAATATTGAATCATTATTTGAAAGTTGGTCCCAAATCGAAAAAATTGAAATTGAACACAGAAAACGATAGTAGCGAGGAAGAGGAATCTCCTAAGAGCAATGTTACTAATGGAGTAGTAAAGCAAAATAAAATTGCCAAAAAAAAAAGTGAATCAAGCAGTGAGGAGAGTTCTGAAGAGGAAATTGAGAAACCTGTTGCAAAATCCTTGCCTAAAGCCGTCATTAAACCTGCACAGAAGAAGGAAGATAGCAGTTCTGACGATTCTGATGACGAAGAGGTTCCCAAGATCTCTGTTTCAAAACCATTGAAGCCTGCATCAAAGCCTGTTCCCAAAAAGCAAGTCAGTAGTTCAGATGACTCATCTGATGAAGAACCCACTGTAAAGAAACCAGTTGTAAAAACTCCCGCCAAACCTGTTGCTAAATCTGTTGCAGAGTCTAGCTCTGAGGTAAGATTTATCTCTTATTTTTTCAAAATTAAAAATTTTAATATCATTTATTTATTCTATTAGCGAGCAGGATAATTTACTGTCATCTGAGATTCTAAAAAGGGGTGGGTCATTTATTTAATTATTGAAATACTGGGTAAATATTAATTCAAAACGTAGAAGTACTTATGCAATGCTCTATTAAATAGACATTACTTTTTTTCAATTTTGTTAATTTTTTTTGGATTGCTTACTTCGAAACTATAAACTGTTGAGTACTAAAGTCTTTTAGGTACTGAAATGAAATGCAACATTTTATGGCCTCCGTTTCAGTTACGAATTTTCTGTAGGATGCCTGATGGGTTCTGCATTCATTAAACACCTGTAAGCTAGCAGAACCACTTTGGATTTTTTACGTTTATTTTCTGTCAGGTAGGGGTCATTAAGACTCCGCTAGATAGGGCAAGATGTGTCTGAACTGGAAGGGCATTTCTAGGTAATGAGGGTACAGCAAGGCTGAAATCAACCTAAAAACCTTGTCCGTAACACTACTGTGGTACCTGAACGAACATTTAAAGGAAAAACTTTTTCCGATGTAATGCATCCTATTGAAAGGATCTTTGGAAAATATAGAGATAGTCATTTTTAAACTCATAAAATAATGGATTATAGTCTCAAGTCAGCTAAACATACTTGGGTTACATTAAGTACCCCAGAAGTATAACGACCAGCTTATAGTTGTGGTTCTTTCTATATCGGACCCACAAAAATGGCAGTAAAGTGCACTTGATGGAGCACAAAAAAGGTGTTGCTTTAGCCAAACTGACAAATCGGCAGCATTCAGAGCATGCTCTTTCAGAAGACATTAGTAAAATTGCCTTTGATGGAATGCAAGTCCCTAATGAAACCAGAGGGTATTATCCATGACTGGTATTCCATGGAAATCATTAATATGACTTTAACATACGTACCAGCACTTCTGAACACATTCTCCCAATAATTTAATGCTAGTGGGACTGAATAGATACGAATAATAACATTTGTCTTACTTACAATGCCATTATAAATGCGACCACGTCAAAACCACTTTCAGTTTATTCATTGAAGCAAGATAGAATCCTTTGACCATTGCTACATCACCTATGATAATATCTGTTGCTGTTGCCGACGAAACTTAAGACCTAAAAACATGAAAACAGCAAATGATTTTTAGATACAAATTGTGCAAACTTATACACCTTGATTAGAGAGCCTAAACTTACCGCAGATTCAAAATTCAAAAAATTGAAGTAATTTGGTTTGTTTCGATTTAACGGTAGTCTAGCAGCACATGAAAAATCTGTGAAAAGGACAAATTGAGTCTAAAATTAATACTCTGTCTGATTCATCAAAATTATACTAAAATTAATGCCTAAAAATAAATATAAAAATCCGAAGTGGTGGGTGTATGTTAAGAAAGCTGAATTTTGGAACAATTATATTATTGTATGTATACATGTATCTATTTGTTCTCATTTTGATAACTTTTACAAAGATTAATGGTATTCTCAAAATAATGAATTCAATGGAAAATTCTGTTGAACACAAATATCTAAGAAATTTATCCTAATCCAACATTTTCTTCATTTGGAAAGTTCCACGGCAGCATTTCAAGTAATCCGTTAGGTCTGTGAATTCTGCAATACATTTTCATTTAACTGCTTACTAATGTTGTTTTGAGGATCTGATTTTTTAGGTTTTTATTACATACATTACTTAATTTGAAACAAATGAACTCTGTGGATATATATTTATATTTCAATTCAAACCCAATTTATTGTAATGTAGTTTGGAAGAGACTGATATCTGAAACTCACTATCCAACCTTTTTTTTTAACCATCTCGTAATTTTTTTTAGTCATTCTTCTGTCTGTTTAGATAGATAGATGGATAGATATTTATTTAACCTTTTATAGTTGCTTTGCAACATGAGATAAGTCACAGTACATAAAGAGAGAAAAAATTCTCATTATATAAATATTAAGAAAAAACATTGCAAACATTCTAGTCGTTGCAAATTGATTAAGAATAATAAGAGTAAAATAAAATAAAATTTAAACACATGTTAAAATACATTGAAACTAAACTTCCTAGTCGATACATTTTTTATACTCGTCTAATGAATAAAAGGCATGACGGATGAGAAACTTTGTCAAATATAATTTGAAATGTTTCATATTGGTAATGAGTTTCAAGTCTTCAGGCAAAAGATTGAACAAATGTGCTCCAGCATGTAGAGGGCTCCTCATATGTTGGTTTCTTTGCAAGTGGTGCAAATGGAAATCTGGTATCATATTCATAGTAGTCACGTGTTTCTGCACGTTTCTCTATAATCCAAATCATATATTAACCTTATGAATTTTTTTGTGATATGAAAATTCTTCATGTGTCTGTAGCTCTTCCCCACACAATGATGTTACTACTAATGATACTGTATATTAAAGAATAATATAGGAAGAACTGCTTCTCAACCTGCACCTTAATAGATCTACCGGTCATATATGACTCAATCCATTTTTTAATTGGACCTCGGATGCCTAGAGCTTCCAATTTTATTTGTAGATACCTAGGGTTGATTGTGTCAAATGCGTGAGACAGATCAAACAATAGTCCAACCGCAAGCTTATTTTCGTTGATGCTACCATGTATATATTGTACAAGATCTGCTGAGGCTGTTGCTGGTATTTCATCTATGCCAGTGGAAAATTTCTTATTCAAGCCTAACAATAGATTTGATATCATGTTCAGTCACAGGAGCAAAGAACATAGACTTCAGAATTGTGACGGGTGATTTTGTGCACAGATCAACGGGGAGGTTAAGAGAGTCTGGCTTCTCTTTGACAGAATTTGCAAAGTATTTCTTAAAAATATTTGCTACCTGTGTTTTATCTGCTAATATTTCATTATCTACATTTAATGTGATTTCCTGTTTTTTATTTTTTACGTGGTTAGTCTTGATATTTACCAAATTTCCCAAAGCCTTTGCCTTGTTATCAGTGGAGGCAACTGTACTGGAATAATAGTTATTTTTTTTATACAAGAACTTTTGTTATCAATTTGCTTCTTAGTTATTTTATAATGGTTATTAGTTTGTTCATTTGAATGTTTCCGTAGCCAGTTCAGTTGTTTGAGATTTTCTAATTCTTCATGAAGTTCTCTTGGGAATGATACTTTCTTGGTGTTGGTATGTTTCTTGGGTTTAATTTTTTGTTTAGGAATTGTTACATCCAAACACCATTGAAAATGCATGAAAAAATTATTGAATGAATGAATTTGCTGATTTATAGTTTCTTGATTTAAATTTTTATTCTGTTTCTGTTTATACAAAAAATATGAGAGTATTCCAATCTTTGGAAATTTCCCACATTTTTTTTATACAGATAAAGAAGTGGAAAGCCAAAACCTTTCTTTCCCAAAAATTGATCTTTCCCACTATCTGAGAAACTATACCTATCTATTATTATTTTTGCCGACTTTTCTTCACCTCTTTCTTGTTTCCTCTGAATTGAGTACCTATTTTTTTTATACTTTACAAATATAAGAGAAACTGTTTTTCTTTCTCATGCTTATTTATGTTCGAAAGAATATTCAATATTGCACCAAGAATATCTTGCAAAAGAAGGGAAATTCATATTCCATACATAAATATTTTAAGGGTTTCGTTTTACTAAATCTTTAGGGTACTAAGGTTTTTTTTATTTCAGTGCTAGAAATAAGAGTTTCATAACACTCTACATTACCAGAAAAGAAAAAGTGTTTTTGCAATTGAGTTGGTTATAATATTTTTTGCCTTATAAGTTGAAGTTCGAAGAACTACTATTGAATATATAGGATGTGCAATATATTGGCTATGTTATTGAGAATGTGATTATAAAAGGTGCTTTTTCACTTTCAGAATGAAAAGTTGAAAAAAAAATTTGGTGTAGATTATCAACATTAGCAGTATTAACTCAAGTTAATTTTATAAAAATTACCAAACTTTGAAAGCAACAACTTTCTCTATTAAATAATTCCATCAATTGGTTGTGCTTCAGGGTCTATATTTGGATACCATCTTTTTTGTAACTTATTAAAGATCCTACAAGTATTCATGTTAACAAAGGACTGCACGCAAAGTCAGTAGTTTTAATTGTTTCAAATAAACATCTTATTGATTTATATACAAATACAGTACTTGTTGTGCAATATATTGTTAACCCCATGAAGCCAAACACACCTCTGGTAATAGACTTCCTTATAGTGGTTGCCATTTACCTAGTGATCTGTAAAATAAACATTGTAGACCCTTTTAGAAACATGTTGTTTTTTTTTTATTTATTAAGTTCATTCAAATTAAAACCTGGTTAATTATTATGATTTTTGTACAAACATAAAGACACAAGTGGCATAAAATTGTTTAGAATGTCCATTGTATGTATCAGCAACCGTAAAGAAAAAAACTCTTGGAAGGTTTTCATCTTTTTAATTTATCTTAATGGTGTTACTCATATGTTTATTTGTTTACTGCTACATGTATAAACTGTCATTGAATTTTCAGGAATCTGATGAAGATGACAAAAAAACAACTCCAAAAATTTCTCTTGGCAAAACTCAACCTCTCAAAACCCAATCTCCTAAAATTCCTACAAAGAAACAGGACAGCAGTGATTCATCCTCCGAGGAGGAAACACCAAAGAAACCAATACAGAAAACTCCCAAAAAGACTCCTGCAGCCAAAGCAATTCCAGCTGTTAAAAGGAAGGCTCAAAGCAGTTCAGACGATTCATCTGAAGATGAGAAACCTCCTGCAAAAAAAAATGTTGTAGTTGCAACTCCAAAGAAAGTAACACCTTTAAAAAAGAAAGAAAGCAGTTCTGAAGACAGCTCTGATGAGGAAGATACCAAAGAGACATCAGTTAAGAAACCAGTTGCAAAAACAAGTGTTCCTCTAAAAAAAGTTAGTTCAAAGAAAGAACAGAGCAGTTCTGAAGAAAGTTCGGATGAGGAAGATGGCAAAACAGCTGCTGTTAGCAAAAAGCCTTTAACAACTGCCGCTGTTTTAAAAAAACCTGTAGCAAAAGAAGAAAGCTCTGATGACTCTAGTGAAGAGGAGACTGTAAAGAAACCATTGACAAAACCTGTTGCTCTTGTAAAAAAACCAGTTGCAAAGGAAGATAGTTCTGATGAATCTACTGAGGAGGATGAGGCAAAGAAACCGCCAGTGAAAAGCTCTACTCCTGCTAAAAAGTCCACAGCAAAGGAAGAAAGTTCCGACGAATCTAGTGAGGAGGAAACTGCAAAGAAACAAACAGCAAAAAGTGCTGTTCCTCCAAAAAAAAATGTAACAAAGGAAGAGAGTTCTGATGACTCTAGCGAAGAAGAAACAGAAAAGGCATCTTCCAAGGCAAAAGTTGTAACGAAAAAACCAGCCAAAAAAGAAAGCAGCTCTGAAGAAGATTCAAGCGATGAAGATGATGCAACCAAAGTTCCACCTAAGGCACAGAAAGTAACAAATGCAAAGAAACCTGCAAAGAAGGAAAGTTCATCAGATGAAGAAAGTGATGATGAGCCTCCGAAGAAACCTGTAGCTATTTCCACACCTGCTGTTTCAAAAAAGGTATATTAAATTTATTTGAAATGTTTTATGCTGGAATGGAAATCCAGTAGAATTATTGCATTCCTGATTTAATTGGCAAATTGAACCGAGATTGATACTGATTACAGTTATGATCATTTATCAGATTCTTTTTGACCAAGGGAATTTTGAAATAAAACTGAATAATTAAATAAGTAAAGCATAAAATAATAAGCTTTTTAATAACACATTTCATTGGTAACATTTTTTGCATAGATAAAGAGGTATAAGTAATGAATGTAAACAATACTTTGAGATTGTACTATTTATGACAAAAGGAGGAATAATGTGTAACATATGTTGTCAAATCAGCAAAGAGGATCATTGGTTCACATTCATTTTTCCTTTTTATAATTCAAATTTTGAATTACAATAAGTAACATCTTAAGAAAGTTATAGTGAATTTATTATGCAGTGACCAATGTCTTTGAATCATTACTACTGTAAGCAGATATTTTGGTTGAAAAAATTCTATCAAATTATCGTATATACCAAATCAATAAATCTGATCATTTGTAGTAATTTTGATTGAATATACGTTTCAGGCAAAAAAAGAGTCATCAGAAGATTCATCAGATGATGAGGAGGATGAAGAAGAAAAACAAAGTAAACCTGCCAAAGAAAAACAAAAGAGAAAAAAGAGTAGTCCTGAAGATGAAGAGGAAGAAGTGAAAGTTAAAAAACCAAAATATGATAATTTTGTCAAATCTGGACAAAACGACAGTTTCAATGGAGAGGTTAGTATTTAATTGTAATTTTAATTGAATTTAATATGTTGATCTTGATCTTCTAAAACTCCCACTTTTCATTTATAACTCACTTTTCATTTTCATTATTTTTTTGTTAGTATTCCGTCTTATTTGTTCATTTATTGGATCTATTGAAAAATGACATAAAAAAACTTATATTGATGCATTTGTTAACAATTTTTATTCAATAACATGGTATTCACAAAATTTTCTCATCATTTTAGCGCAAAAATACACCTTTTAGACGTGTCAAAGATGAAGAAGTGGAGATCGACCCCCGTTTAAATGATAATTCATTTGATGCAAAGGTAACGTGCACATCTCATGAGTGGGTACAACGGAAGGGGCGATCTCTCTGAATAAGGATTTTTTCATTTTTTTATACATGTGTTTCATGACTGGCCTAATTTTTTTTTTGTAGATAGCTTGAATTTGACAGTTTCTAATTAATGCAAATTAAATTTGCAATTACTGACTATTCATTTTGTCAATTTCTTGTTATAATGCATGGTTGTTAAAAAAATAAAATAAATTTATAATGATAAAATACAATCTTTCCTCAAAACTTTTTTCAAATATTCAGTTTTCTTGGTGAAAATGAAGGATATTCTCAACTGAAAGTTTGAATTTAAAATGATTTTATTTTGGTAGTAATTTTATGTACATGAACTAAAAGAAGAATACTTTTATCGTGGTGGATCCATTGTCATTTCCTTTTCTCAGTGCCAGATCTAGAACCAAATTGAATTCAAAAAAATTTGCTGCTGAAATGATGAGCTTTGCACGTTGTCCTTTGAAGATAGTTCGTCAGTCTGTTGTACTAACTCTTGTTTTTCTTTCTTTCCATATTTTGCTGTTCCCTATCAATGGATGTTAATTTACTATAAATGAAATGCTAAAACCAGAATGAGGAAGAAGGAGAGGACCGTAGAAACTCATTTGGTCGTGGCGGAAGAGGGGGCAATTTCCGAGGGGGCCGAGGTAACCGAGGAGGTTTCAATGATAGAAACTCCTTTGGGGATGGCGGTGGTAGGGGTCGTGGAGGTTTTAGAGGTGGCCGAGGTGGAGATAGGGGTGGTCGCGGGGGTGACAGAGGTGGCCGAGGAGGTGGTTTCCGGAAATCCTTTGATGGCAATGACAGGGGGGGTGGTCGAGGAGGTTTCAGAAATTCGTTTGGCGATAGCGAAGGTAGAGGTGGCAATAGGGGCGGTTTTGGTGGCAATAGGGGAGGGTTCGGTGGTAATAGAGGAGGATTCGGTGGTAATAGGGGAGGGTTCGGTGGTAATAGGGGAGGTTTTGGTGGCAACAGGGGAGGTTTCGGTGGCAACAAGAGTTTCAATAACAGTTTTGAATCTAAGCCAGCTGAAAATAAGAAAATTACTTTTGACGATTAGATAATGTGTTTTATGTGAGTATAAAATATTTTTTTATTTCAGCTAGGGATAGGTACATTTTTAATACAATAAATAATTTTATTTATATTTATAATAATTTGAATATAATAAAATAATAATTTGTTATGGAAAATATTTGATTCTAGCTTGTCTATTGTGTAATTTAGTGGTTTCAAATACAGGGTGACTCTGGGAATTTCGTTCATTCATATTACACAAAGTATAAATGGCAAAATTCTGAATATTTGGAAGGGTGGTAATGATGTTGGAAGTAACTCCAGTAGAACTTCAATTATCCGAATCAGTTGAGACCAACCCTAGTCTAGATGATCAAATATCTGGGTAATTGGATTTGACCAAATTTTGAAAGGATAACATCCAAAAAATAATTACTAAATCTAAAAAAAATTTCTTTGAAGTGATCCATTTAATTGGTGATCCGGATAGTGGGAGTTCTACTGTAGTTAAAATAGTGCTGGTTATACTGAGAGAAGATTCGAATTTTGTTATTTTGATTGCAATACTGTATATTTAATTACATATTTCTACTCTACATCAAATTCTCTATCTGTTTCACACAACTTTCATTTTACCTACATTAATGAATTTTTAGAACATAGAACAACATATAATATTACAAATTACATTTGAAAGATCATTTCAATTATATTCTTCAGTACTTTTTTATAGTTCTTTTATGACACTTTTAAAAAAAATCTCAAGTTGAGTTGCATACAGGGTGCAAAAGTAATAAGTACTTGAAAAATGGAAAATCAAAAGTTTTTTCACCATTTGTATTTGTAACTAACGTTACTGCAGTTTTGTCCTATTTGGACATTTTCAAACTGTAAACAATAAACTTGAAAATGTCCAAATAGGACGAAACTGCAGTAACGTTAGTTACAAATAAAAGTGGTAAAAAACATAGAAA
>WOGN01004072.1:0-14529 GCA_015342105.1 Leptinotarsa texana
AATAGGTTGAAAAGAACAGATAATATAAGAATTAAGCTATACAATGCCTTATCTGCCGAATTTCGTAACTTGCCATTTAGAAGATTCAAAAACTTATTGAAAGAAAATATTAACCAAACATCCTTTGTATGAAATTGATCAATCTTTTGATGTTATTCAAGAGGAAAGAGATACTTTTGTGGTCACCTCCCGAATTTTTACTCAAATTTGAATATATTTACATTTTATTATCTACAAGTATTTTTTTTAAACTATATTGACAAATATAATTTGCGACATCCACCATCTTCTACATAAATTGATTTCACTGGTGGAAACATGAAAAATATGATTATATTTTAATGAGATCATTGACACAAAGTAACACTAAATTTAAAGAAGACATAAAAGATGACAATGTTATTTTGTACTTAAAGTGCTCCGAAATATTACATTTGTTATTTTAACAAAATTTCTCTCAAGATTCCTGTTATGGCATACAAATTTCATCATTAAAATCATCTCCTCACGAAGTGAGAATGTCTATATGGTACCTCTAACGAATTATGTAGATACTAGTGTGAGAACAACGTGTTCTGTATGCAGTTTCAATACAGGATAGTTTGATTTCTCCAAACAGGTCGCAACTTTATCAAATAATTATCGCTGACAAGGTATTTAATGAGTATTCAAGGTGCTGAAGTGATACAATTTTTTTTACTGAATTTGGTATGACTCTAGATATTTTTATGAAATATAAATGAAATATTGCATTCAACATTTAAAGGGATTCGTTTCTATTTCACCATTTGGCAATATCGGTTATAGCTAATAAAGGACAATGAATCTGTTAGCTATATGAGACAAATTAAGATGACATATTTCAGAGGCGTGCTGTTCTGTTTACTCATGTTCCGAGACATTCTGTGACATATGACATTTTGTACACCTAACCTATCTTCTTCTATATAAATAAATATCAAAAAACTGTTGTTTATGTGGCTTGTTGAGGTGGTATTGAACTATAATTTATAATTTGCCTTAATTGTTCATTTATAAAGATAATTTTCCTTTTTCGAAGTAGAATATCTAGGTACGTATAAATTATTCTAGTCACTGTTGCCAATATGTGAATAAGAAACAAATCCCTTCAAAAATTAAAACCCCACATTTGAAACATCAATTAAACTCAACTTTACTCTGTTTAAACTTGCATTTGCTGTAATAACCCAAATTGAGAAACATTCCCCATCATTATGATATTATTAAAATCAATAATATTATAGCAAAACATGACCCGAGGAATTCTGAGTTGGAAAATATGCTTCACATGTATGAATGGGCAACGTACTGTAGAAATACCATAAATTGAAGTGACGGTTTTGCATTCAATTTTGGAAGAATCGGGATCGAGTCTCTAAGAAATGAGTGAATATTTAAATTCCGAACATATTTTTGTTTGGCGAATGTTCCATTTTTTTCATCACATCTAATGGATTCGGGTTCTTCCCTTTCGCAACTTTTCAGAAAAGTAAACTTTTCTCGATTTTTTTTCAAAAAGTTAATGAAAATCCCTCGAAAAATCTTTTATTTGTTACTGAAATTTTATTCGTTCATGAAGCCAATTTTCACAGAACAAATTTTCACAATTTTTTTTATAATAAACATTTTTGGACTGAAAAAACCCACTTGTAATTTTTAACTCCCGTCACCGAGAGAACTATTCCGTTAACGTGTGAAGTACAGTATACATTTATCATTTAATTGAACCTCACTTTCTTCATAAAAGATTGAAGGGCAATAATTATCGGCAGTTTCACGAAGAAAAATTACGAGCTGTGATTTCCACTAAACAGTTTACAAAACCGCACAATCTGGTTCACTATGAAATAGCTTCCCAGGCGTGTTCATACTGACTGAATTCTACATAATTAGTGCTTTTCATAATAATTTGAATCATATGACCTTTTACCTACTCGATAAATAATAGTTTCAACTAAGTTTTGGTATAATCTAATTAAAAATTCAAACGAAAACAAACAAAAGAAAATTTACTAACTGATTGAATCAACCTATAATAATGAATTTTGCTATACGAAAACAGATTTAATAGATGAAAAGGATTCATTTTTATTTGGTCATTCGGCAAATTTTCAGAATTCTCAAATCTATCAATTTCCAAGCATTCCAAAAGATTGAGTTTGAGGAAGTGAATACCACGTTGGATATTGAATTATACACTTCTTCTGGATGAACGAGAAACATATGCGCGACTAGCCTCTGTGAGGAATATTGCATAAATATGTATCTCTCCTCGATAGTTTTCACTTTAGATTGTATTTGAAAACGTTTTCTTTTAAATATAATACGACACAGTGTGTAACAAAATGTTTTAGGCTTTCGCGGCCACTATTTTTCGGGTTCCAAGGCCGTGGATTTTTGGAATTTCTTCCTGACGTTTCGCTGGCGTGAGTGGCTGACTTCTTCAGAGGTTTATACATCCTCGATTAATATCCGAATAATATGCATCGGATAATAATGCACCAAAGGTTCCAAACTGTGCATCACAATTACTTACGGTTTTCCCCAAGGCACATTCGTGAGCCCTCCACCATGCACCCTTGATGTATACAAGCTATTGAAAATAATATCAGAGTTTTGCAAAAGTATTTTGCACCGCTGATACATTCAAATACTGGAAAAATATCACTTAATGGCTTAGACACAATATCCCACCATTGGATGTAAAAATTCCATCATGATAAGACATATGAAATTAGACCTTCATCCAGAATCAAACTCATGATTGAATATTTTGAAATCATTCAATTAAACATAGTTTACTAAGGTATAATTCACTTTCAATTAATAATCTGTATCATGTAGTCGATCCTCCCTGATTCTCACATAGTCTCCACATCAACATGTTTAGAAAAAAAAATTATTTATTTTTCTATATTGATGTAGACAAATGCTATTCAATGGGGCCAAAATACACCCCGTTGAATATTGTGCTCTTGTGTCAGCACTCCTCCCAAACCTCGAAACATTTCTCAAACTCGATCTTTGGGGTAGCCTTCAGCTCTTTCAGCGATGCGTCTTTAATGTCATCTATTCTTGTAAAATGACGACCATTTGAAGTTCTTCTTATCTTTGGGTATGGGAAAAAGTCACATGGAGCCATGTCTGGCGAATATGGAGGCTGGACCACGATTACACTACCTATTGTTTTGGATTGCTTCACACAAATCATCAGAGACTTCTGTGATTGCGATTCGGCGATCGTTCATAATGAGTTTTTTCACGTTTCCCACGTATTTATCGGTTGTTGATGTCCGGCGCGTTTGTCATTTTCAACGTATTTCCATTTTTTACGCAATATCTGACACACGTTTTCTGATCCATTTATTTCAACAAATCAATCGCCGAGCTCTTGAAAACACTTTTGTATACCAACATGATGAAAAAATACAATCGGACTCTTCAAACCCCTGAAATTCAAAGATTCCCGTTATTTTCTGAGTATACCTTGTATACTGTGATATTTACGATTCTGATGCTAATCAACAACTATTGTCACTTTACTATTATTGTGATTTGTATCGTTTGTTTATGACACTATTGTATCAATTATGTGATGAATCGCATAAAAATTGTAAATTGTGAGTTTATGTTCTCCAGAAATGTCTAAGTGACTTCATATCATTTATTTTCCTGTAGGTACTATGAATTCAATAAGAATTAAATCTGTAAAATTTTGGTGGATAAAAATTGTTATATTATAAAAAACCGTATCACTTGAGTAAAAGTAAACAAAATGATAGTGAAAACTGGAAAAAAATTATATACATCAAACTGAGTTCCTTCACGACTTTTTGAATGTTAACATCTACCATCGAACACTTATTCAGTTGATAACTGAATATTATGAATTAGGCTTATTGAAAAAGACCTTTTCTGTAACGACTTGATGAACAAAAAGGCTTCACATAATATTTTCCACGGCGACCCACATAACGGAAACTTTTATGTGAAAAACAAGGGAACCTTTTCGTAAAAAATTGGTAAAACGTTTTTTCACTTTAACACAAACATATACCATGATCAGTAAACAGTACACATAATTATATAAAAATAATTGAACAACTTCAGAAAAATTTAGACGGTTGTAGTTTCATTATATTTAGTTTGTAACCAAGAAGAAGGCGATGAATAAAATTGACGGCATCCTTATAGAAACGATCCGTACTTAATCCAGTCCCGTATCCGTTAAAGACGAACATCAGAGAAGGTGTGCTATTTGTAATTTTCCTTATTCAAACTGTTTGTTGTCATACAATATCTGAAGCATTCGAATTATACCCTAATGAGAAATTTTCTAAAAATTCCATGGCTGTTTACAATAACCACTAGCATGAAGAGAAGTTCAATTAATCTATAAAAAGAATCCACCGAAATGAAATGGGTGATTAACGATAATTATACGGTCGGTCAGTTGGGCTCAGTTGGTCTACGTACCATTGATCTGAACACAAAAAGATATAAACTAGGTGTAAATTTCTTGAATTATAGTAATTATTCATCGTTATTATGTACAACCTGTGAAATTAGTGATGTTATCTCTTGTTGGTGTTGAAAGAGCAATTGAATAAATATTTATTAGAAATTATTAGATAACACCTCGAACGCTGATAAATTGAGTTTTATTTTAATTAGTTCCTTTTCTAAATTACCTATTTCACACTTTCAAGGTTACGGTTAAATGACATGTTATTAGAACATTTGAAAATTATGTTATTATGTGTTCGTTACAAATTTTCTGATTTTCATCGTCAAGACGATGAAGAAAGATAAAATAATAATTTGAATTGAAGGGGTTATATTTTTAGGAGTGATTAATTTTTGGGAAAGTTTTTGGCTTTCTACTACACCATCTTGATACAAAAAAAGGATGAGGGAATCTTACAAAGAATGGAAGGAAGTAATAAATTTGAAAATAAGTAACTCTACATATGGATGTGTAGATCATGCAAAGAAGTACCTTTCAGACACAAACTGAAAGAAAGTCCTCCTGAAACAGCTACTTTCATATAAACATAGAATTATAAGAAATAAAAAAATTCTTTCGAAACAAATACTTCTATATTAACACTGAATTATACAGTTTCTCTTCTCAGTTTGTAGTCCAAACATCCGTTGTGGAATAAAAATCAGATATCATTCACATCAGTTCTACTTTAAATGAATGGTAACAAATTGCACTTACATAGAATACTGCCATTCTCACTGGTATACACCGATGTTTCGCCTTAAGACATGTGCCCTAAGGCTGTTCAGTACCAAATTGGAGAACATCGGTGTATACCAGTGAGGGTGGCAGTGTTCTATGTAAGTGCAATTTGTTACCGTTCATTTAAAGTAGAACTCATGTGAATGATATCTGATTTTCATTCCACAACGAATGTTTGAAATACAAACTGAGTAGAGAAAAGTATCTTCTCTATAATTCAGTGTTCATATGTATTTGTTTCGAAATAATTTATTTTTTCGTATAATTCAATGTTTATATGAAAGTAGCTGTTTCAAGAGGACTTTTTTTCAGTTTGTGTCTGAAAGTTACTTCTTTGCGTGATCTACACATCCATGTATAGAGTTACTTATTTTCAAATTTATCATTTCCTTCCTGTCTTTGGAAGATTCCCACATCCTTTTTTTGTATCAAGATGGAGTAGTAGGAAGCCAAAAACTTTCTTTCCCATAAAATGATAACTTTCGAAATATACCTCCCGTTTCATCAGATACATAAAAGTTGACTCACAAAAGCTAATTAGGTCCAGTTGAAAACAATAGATTTCCGTCAAAACTGAGGAAAGCTAATAAAAATGAAAAGAATGTTTCGAATCTAGAGTGAACTACCAAACAATTTTTATCCAAACACGTTCAAAACCCATTTACAAGACAACGTATACCATGATCAGTAAACAGTACACATAATTATATGAAAATAATTGAACAACTTCAATTTAACGAATATATTTATATTCGAGTTAAAAACATAATGCATAGGTTTCATAGTAGAAATGGAGATATTATGAAATAAATTCATATCTCAGATACCCCCGATGGGAAAAAGATGATATAACAACAAATGATTACTTGAATATGTTTTGTGATGAACATTAAGCATTAGAGATTATACAGAGCGTTCCAACGAAAACTTGAACCATCCTGTGTGTCAGAAATGGACGTGTAATCGAAAATTTCAAAGATAACGTCAATTTTTAATTCTAGGGGGACTAATTCTGATATGAAAATCATACCCGAAACTTGACTCTCCTGCGGTCAGCAACTACCCCCCTATTTTTCTCAATAGCATGGGGGGTAGTGTGAAATCATTTGAAAGGTATTTTATCCCTCTATTACTTCTGTATTTATTTTTCGAAATAGGTTCATTCGTTATCGAGAAACTAAATGTTGAACGTTTTATTTAAGAAAAAAACAGAAAATTCGCTATCGCTCATTTTATTGAGGAAATAAACAAAAGTAATATTAACGGATAAAGTGTCCAAAATGACCTACAGCTCTAGCTCCATACAATAATACAGTCTACTTTCGAAAGCGTTCCTTACATTATTGAAGATGTTCGGAGTCAGCATTCCCGAATAATTCTCTGTCGCAGGTCTGTTAGATTTGTAGAAGTCATTTATTTATTAGTAAACGTTTTGAAATGGACGACACTGTTAGTTTTTCCTGCACTGGTAGTTTTTGTTGAATCTAGTTGTCGCAAAACATAAAGTAGATATTTGGCCACAGTCACATCTTCGAGAATTATTATTCATCATCCTTGTTCATTGTGTTCCAACATGGTTAATTCTACTGAAGCAATAATAGAAATTGTTGCAACCTATTATCAAAATAACGAATGTGCCAAGCTGCTGCAAGAATGTATAATACGAATCATCCAGACCACAACGTGACATGTACGAATGGATAATCGATAATATATCAGACAAGTATCTAGAGCGTCTGGTGTATCAGATATTAGTGTTTTTCGGATTTTGAAAGTCTAAGAAATCCATCCTTTTAAAATAAGGCTAGTTCAGGAATTAAACGAAGATGATCCCGGTCGTCGACTTCAGTTTTGCGACTTTAGCGAGAAATTGATCAATAACCCAAACCCATTATACAATACATGTTTTTCAGAAGAAAGTTCTTTCATGTTGAACCATGAAGTGAAAGAGATAATTGTTGTTACTGGAGTGATGTGAATCCTCATTTGGAAACACATTCACAAACTTCACAAAAATTGAATGTTTGGGTCGGCATTCTTGGTAATCATATTGTTGGACCATTCTTCATTGAAGGTGATCTCAATGGAGACACATACTTAAATATATCAAGAGACTGTGCAGATCCTATGATTACACACATTTTAGAAAATGTTGATAATTTAGTAGAAAATGAAATAATATTCGGGTGAGACAGTTTTTGGATGAACTTTTACCAATGTGTTGGATCGGCAGAAGGAGTCCAGTGGAGTAACCTGCTAGATCACCTGATCTCATACCGATAGGCTTCTTTCACTTCAAGTCGAAAGTGTACTCTACTGAGTCTACAAATCTAGAAGACCTGCGATAGAGAATTCGGTAATGCCGATTGGTGACTTAGAACATCTTAAATAACGCACGGAACGCTTTCGAGAGTATACTGTATTATTTCCTCATTGAAATGGACGACAGCGAATTTTATGTTTTTTCTTAAATAAAACATTAAATTTCTCAATAATTGATGAACCAGTTTCAAAAAAAATCACAGAGGTAATAGAGGGACAAATGACGTACCACTCGACCCCCCATGTCAATTGGAAAAAATAGGGGGCTAGTGGCTAACCGCATGGCGGTGAAGTTATGGGTATGATTTCCATTTCCCCCTAGAAATGAAAATTGACGAGTTGCATGAAATTTTCTATTACACGTCCGTTTCTGACATACAGGGGCGGTCAAGTTTTCGTTGGAACGCCCTGTATATACTTTGTACTCTATATCTTTTTTTGAACAATTTGATGGTTGCTGTTTCGCTATACAATAGTTTTTTAATATGGATTTTCATCAAGTATCAGCCTGTTCTATTCAATTAAGGAATTATTTATTGAATTTTCTGCCGCTAAGCAATTTAGTCACGAGTATGGTGGTACTAATTGAAATGCAAATATGTTATTTGCAAGGAGTAAGAGGGAGAAACTATTAAATCAACAAATAACGCTGTTGAAGTTTTTCACAATGACCAAATATTGGTTGGTGTTTTTGAATAGTTTTGTACGATTTTCAAATTAAATTACTGTATTTACACTCACGATAGATGCTTCACTCAAGATAATAGTCCGGAGTAATGACCTGTATCAATAATAGAATCTTTGCAATGATGAATATCAGTATAAACAGACTTTATAAGTAGGCGAATGTTTTATTGGCACTATTGCGTAACTAATTAGCACATATATTCATCAAAATATATTGAAATGGCCATGAAAATACAAGTGAAGGCCAGAAATCAGTACAAGCATACATTTTCTGAAAATATCTAACTTAATAATTGATTATGATGACAATGGGTTGAAACAAATGAGTATTTTTTGAAAGTATTGAATGATTTTATGACTGCAAAACTAAATCGTTCAAGTCGTCTGCCCACTGGTTTTTACACAAAGTAGCCATTTTCAAAGAAGTTTCCAAAATACTTCATGGATATTGGAAAAAGCTAGCGTCTTTTTCAATGTTTCATGTTGATAACTGATGAAGATATTTCACCGAAATCCTTCTGAACACTGAACACCCATCGAACTGCTAATAAGATATTTGATTTATTCAGATAGAGATCTAGCTCACACTGTCTTGCTTCAGTACTCAATAACATGGTCAAACGTAGAACAATCAGTTTTCTTAGCTTACACAAGTCTCAAAGGGATATCTGGGAAAAATTAATGCCTCAACTTCAAAACAAAAAAAAATCAATTGCTTGTCAATATTTGGTCAGGCGTTGTTGAAGTGGCAGTGGAAATGTTGAAATTATTCGATCAGATTATTACTTGTCAAATACATTTTACAGAAACATGTATTCCTCAGAGACATTTTTTGTAGAGGAATGGATGTTCCGTAATATTTTTTGGGGGTTCATCTTTCCACATTCTGAAAAATAAACAAGTTCATGTCAATAGATAATATGCTGTAGTTTCGTAAAAAGCAAATTGGAAAGTTAACTCAGGAAAGTTACTGCTTAATATGAACAACTGATCAGTTCAATAAGTCAGTCACATATCGTATCCATGAA
Organism: Leptinotarsa texana; assembly: GCA_015342105.1. Taxonomy (NCBI): domain Eukaryota; kingdom Metazoa; phylum Arthropoda; class Insecta; order Coleoptera; family Chrysomelidae; genus Leptinotarsa; species Leptinotarsa texana. The sequence continues at coordinate 9,307 of WOGN01004072.1, forward strand.
TTTTGTCCACAAATTGTATATTCAATGGAATATAATTGAAATGAAATGAAATGAAATGTTAACAATAATACCTATACATATACACACAGTAATAATATTCGTTAATAAGTATTCTTACGATGATTGAAAATACAAAAAAAATAATACTTAATGATTTGGTATCACCTTAATGGTCTTGTAATAAATCTCAGGCCGGCCCTGACGGCCGCAACATAAAACGGCCGCCAGCCCCTGTTCGAGTCAGTCTGTACTTAGAAAGCGAGCTGTTAACTAATTGTGAATATAAATAGACGTGTGTAAATAAATTAGCGAAATATTGTAAAAATAAATTAGTTTAAGACAGTTAGTGCTTTAATTCGTTACAGTCTCTTAAATGGTCTAATAGATTTTTTTAAACAGAATAAGACTGTTAGAAGACTTGACATTTTCAGATAGACTGTTATACTTAATAATTCCTTTAAAAATTGATGTTTCAGTGTTGAACGTTTTTGTTTGATTATTTACATACAAATTATTTCTCACTCTAGTATTAAACTAGTGGATTTGATTCTTAAAAATTATAAATTTGTGAAAATATGACGGTAGAAGGTTATGCAACATTTTGAAAAAAATCTATGAGTACTCCTGTCACATCCCAAAATAATTATCATTCCGCGATTCTGTAGTTCTATTTAAATCACCTGTGTATAGAAGAGTGGGACAATATTCGAAATTTGGTTGTATACTTACCTTTTTCTAGATGGTTGATGTTTCAAGAAATAATCCGTTTCCGTTTTCTAAACCCACAAAATTCACCAGTGAACAACACCCCAATTGCAAACAGTTGTATTTCCTTCGACACACATCAAAAGTATGGAATGGCTAGATGTCAAATTCGATTGTCTGTTAAGTTCTTGATTAGCTCAAAATTGGTCACTTGTGGATTCGTGGTCATTTTTTTACACGCTTTATATTAGCTTCAATTTTATGTATGTATGTATGTTTGTTTGTTTGTCTGCATGTTTGTAATTCTCAAGCTCGGTATCTGTATTGACAGAATTATCGGCATTATTGCTTGATATATTCGCGGGCGGATGACGCTGTATATAACCTATTTGATGTTTCTTGATCTAGTCGCGGGCAGATGGCGTTGTACGTAACCTACTTGATATTTCTTGATCTATTTGTGGGCAGATGGCACTGTACGTAACCTCCTTGATAGGTTGATCAAAAGAAAATCGAAATAATAAATATAGTTTGAAAAACTAAAAAACACGCTTTCATAATATATGAAACTTAAATAGCCTGGGCGCTAGATATACAGAAAATATGACACAAAGCGCCCACGCTTTTGTCACAATAATACTAGTATTTTTCGATCGTTATTGTTTTGAGCTTATTTAAAAAATATTCTTAACTTTCAGTTCGATGTTCTTTGAAAGCGTATTTTTTAATATTTTCAAACTATATTTATTTTAGCCTGAACTATTCTCAGGAAGTTAACAAGTTAACACAATTTTGATGAATTACTTCTCTTACTCTCTTTTCATATTTCATCCAATTTTAGATTGCCATTGTCGCCTACTTCTATTGATATAGTCCTATTTTTGATTAATAGGGGATATGAACATATTATTCAATCAAAAATTTCACAGTAGAAATAAGAAGTAAACACATAAGTTTCATCATTTATTTATCACAACTGGCAAATTTACACTTTTGTTCTAGAACTACTTTAACCTGTCACATTCGGTGCTCTTCCTGTCAACTCACTTTTGACAACTATTGTTTTGTGTTCAGGACATGAGTTAAGGTGGCATTTTTCAATTTTTTATTGCATTTTGGGCCATTAACCAAAATTTGGAATTCTGATCCAAGCTATCCGATTTTTCGAATTTGGCAAGTCAGAAATCACCTACAAAAATAACTAATTGTTATCGTTATAGCATATGAGTACCAGTAAAAGTTTTAGCCTACCCGCTGAAATATATTTTTGCAGAATAAAATAAATCTCACTGTTTTACATTTATCACCCCTGAACAGGTAGCGCCTCCTGTCAGGTCACCTGTTAACAAAGATGAGTTAAACATACCCATTTTCTTCTTCTGATCACTAAACGTTCAAAAAATGAACGGGTTTTCCGTATCATACATTTAGCATCATGTCCTTGCCTTACCCTTGCATTCAACTTCGCTTACAAAACAGTTTTAACGTTCTCCAGAAATAGAATTCAGAACCTCACTGGACTAGGTAGGCATATTCCACCTAGGAAAACCAAATGATTCCGTAAGTGGATATCTTCCATAATATCGAGCAAAAACAGATAAGTGTAGTGTTGAGTTCTGTTGGGAATAGAAAACGATCACTCGGTGATCGAAATACGTGTTGAAGCATTAAAATAAAGGCTTGGTGTTGGGAAAAAACTCCAGTAATATTAATTACTACACCAAAGGCTCCAAACAGAACATCACATGAATAGAAAACGTGTTAGATGACAAATTTTGTCCGACTAGATTGCTTTTTGTTCAATCGTTTTCAGTCAGATCAGTTGCCTACAAAAGTTCAAATAGCTCCTAATTAATCAATTCTTTCGTGAACTGAATGTAGGGAGTATTTTATAAAGTAGCGTTAGTTGGAGTGAGTAGCGATTGATTCAATATTTGCATCGCTTCGTCTGTACGTGTATCCTAGATCAATTGAAATCACAATCGGTATAGTAAAATATACATTAGCTGATTCAAATCTCAGTTCATGACTACTGCATAATTGAATGTACGAGTACACCAAAGTTACAGATATATCGAAGCTATATCCAAGGTAAGACTCACATAGAGATCATTCAAGTTCCATCTTTCTAGCTTTGGACGAAATCGGCCCAAAATGTGAATCTTCCTGCACTATTTGGTTTCACTCGGTCGATAGCCCAGCGGTTCGACGTGGGTGCTTTGTTCACTAAATCAATCGGCCGATGTGTGAGTCGATAGTTCAAGCCACCGGCTGAACTCACACGTTAAAAGTTAAGACCTTGTTAGTCCTTAGTTCGCATAAGTATCGACTTCTGAGGGGGGCAATAGCTGGTTAACGGAAAAACATATTTTAAACATTTTGTTCAACATTCGAGATGTAAATATTGAGAGTCTGTGCAAAATTTGTGTGTGAGAACAAATTGACGATCTTTATTTTCATATTTAACTGTTTCTGTCTCCGTCTTATCTTCTTCTTGCTTTTAGTGCCACATGATTTAAGACCCGAACTTCTTCTTATTTCGTGAAATGACTCTTTTCCTCTCTTGATGACGGTATATTATTATCATGATAATTAGTCAGTTGGGTTTAGTTTGTAATGCCGCAGAGGGCGCTTATAAGTTTGTAGTTAGTTTCAATCCAAGTGAACATTGGGCTTTATATCAATTTCATTCTAGAGTATCATACCTCAAGTATTATTCTAATAGCTTATACGTTTGACCATGAAATTTTGGGCTGTATATGTTTCATTGGCTGACGTTTTAGTTTTCGAGATACTGAAAGTAAAAAAGTTTTTGGAGTATGAATAACAGCCGAGATATATTACCTTTTTGGTATTTGTTACTGAAGAATTCATGGGTAGTGAAAGGGGTGACGTCCCCCCAGTTTTCGTTTATCAGTTATTTATTCACGGCCTGTTTTCACTGTTTGAACTCTGGCGGCCCAATTCGTGGGATCTCCATTCTCAATTTTGAAAACCATCAACATGACATTCTCAGTTGAGATCAAGGGTAGTTACAAGTCTATATTATTGTACACACAATATGTTTTCAAACATTTCAGTTTAGGTCATATTTCCGTTCTCATTCTCTCGCAACCAGGTACGATCCATTTCCAGAGAGCTATTTGAGATACACTTGTTACCTGCTGATAGAACATATGCGGATTTCTTGAGTTCTCTCATTTTTTCCTAGAGGTATCTTGGTAACAATTTTTGTTTCACAACATTTTATTGCGTTGGCTTCAAAATGTGATCCGCTATCTTCAACCCTATCTCCAACTGCTATATCCTCTGTCTACTTTTTACATATTTATCTACGATCCTTTTTTTATATCTAGAAGTCTAGAGGTTTCATTTCTATACAGGAACAAGGTATATTGTAAATAGTATATTGTAAATACACTTATTCCAGTCATATTTTCAATTTAGTTTATGTCAAAAAAAAACCAATGTATTGGTAGTTCTGAAATTTATCCATACATCATATTTGTAACCGATTCGTTTCAAATTTTCAAACAAACCGTGGTATGACGCTAGTTGTGAGGTATAGTCGAAGTAACCGGTGTTGTGCATAGTTGAAGCTATCGGCGATCTCAAAGGCCAAAAAACCAATAGAGAGAAATAAAGCCGCTGCCAACTAGTCCACGGGACTGTTCATATTGGATGATTTTTACTAACCGAGTTTTATAATTTGCAGAAGAGTCACAAAATTAAATTTGAAGTCATGTTACGGTGACGAATATAATATGGGGATGTGTATCGGCGTTGTATCGTCAATGTTCAGTTCAGGAACTGACCGCGACATGAGTGTTGAAATTCGATATTGGTGCAGTTATAATTACTTGAAATATTTGTTATCTGTTTAAAATGTGGCATCCTTGGATAAGTACTAATAGGTACTACTAACGTGTGTGATGTCAACGCAGTCTTTTTCCTGTGTAGTGAGTCTAATAGTGATGGTGAACAATGCGAAAAAGAGATACCAGGAATAAGATCCGGATGCATTTGAATATTGAAACACAGAGAGTATATTTCAATCTAGATAAGAATCTACATCTCAAGTTTGGTTTCGACGGAGACAAACTATCACAAGCAACATCAGATTTGACCGAAATTATTTTCTTAACTGTACGTAAACTAGTCAAAAACAAACTTTATGGACACAAGACGCGATGTGATACGCGTCTTGTGTTCAATTACCAAAACCTTCAGATGTTCATCTAATAAAATCACTGAAAAAAACAATATACGACTGTTCAGAAGCAGTGAGATACCTACAATTGAAATAATGAGGAAGAAATTGAATACTTCCGGCCATAACGAGAGCTGATGTAACAAAACTCTTCAATATTGGACAAGCAAACTAGAATTTAGATTTAAAATGATAAACAAACGTCAAGCAGTTATGGAAAGCAGTTATGGTATGACACTCACGACACAGTTACGAAAGGGTGGACTGATGGTTCGAGAATGTGTACGCCTAACATGCCTGCAAACAAA
>WOGN01004073.1:0-20484 GCA_015342105.1 Leptinotarsa texana
TTCAGTGGCGATGTAGCTCGAGATTTTTTGTGATTTTTTTTAGGATCTGTTATAAAAACGTACCGTTGGATATCAGATACGAAACTGCAGTGTGTGTAATTATGTCGGAAGACAAGCGAAGGAAAATTTAACTTTTTCAAATGGAATAGGAATAGTTAGCCAACATCACTATAATAATTTTTGGAATCTCAACTTTCGGAAGCAATATATAGAGTGCTCGGTAAAACCGGTCAAGTTTCATTCATTTTAAACAGCATAAACTTTTTCATTTAGAATACCCTGTATTTATTCATTTGTATGAAATGTTTCAACATTCTACTACATTTTTTATCAGAGGTATACTATTCGAAAAACTGATATTTTACAAATTATACCTAGTTTTATTAAAATGTTGTGACCACAAACAATTCATTTATTTACGGTCACTTACTAAAACTGTTTCCAATATGAACAATATAACGCCTAAATTATTTATTTAATAGAGGAGTCCAAAATATGTTCAAAATGGTGACTATTTTCTGCAACACGCATATCCTCTAGGATTTCCCTGAAAACTCTAGTGATTCTTCGTTTCATGTCTTCTATAGATGTTGGAGGAGTTTGGTAGACAATTCATTTGATGTACCCCCATAAAAAAATCCATTTTGGTCAGGTCAGGTGATCTGGGTGGCCACGACACAGGCCTACCCCTAATTTTTTATTGAAATGATCGTTGAGGTATTTGCGTACCTCAGGTTTAAAATATGGTGGTGCACTGTCTTGTTGTAGCCACATTCTAAGTCTTGTTCCATATGGAACCCCGTTTAATAAATTCGAAAACTAGTGCAGAAAAAATCTTACATAATTCCTTTCAGTAAGATATCCATCAAAAAAATACTGACCGATAACTCTTTTTTCGAGAATTTCACACCATTCAGTGACCAACGCTGTTTATGGTTCAGGCAACGAACAAAATGGGGATTTTCTGTTGCATAATAATGCCTTTTATTTTTATGAAAATTCGCATCATTAAAAATATTGAGAGAATTCTTATTCTCTGCTCAGGTTTCGGGTACTCACATGGAGATTTTCAAGAAGATTAAGAGCAATTTGAAATGTATTCTCTTCATTTGGGGCAGACCCCTTCGAACTTCTCGTGATTGATATTAGCAGTTTTTTCAAATCTCGTTTTTAGTACCTGAAATATCCTTCCATCGTGTTGTCACCTTTCGGGAGCTTCTCTTTGTGCATCTTAGATGCAAGGAGGCAGTTTCCGTCACTTTCCTCCAAAGCATAGACCATTTGCACTATATCTTACAATACATAATTCATAAGGAAAATGATTCAATCTACACGCGAAATAAACTTCAACACATTGGGTTATTGGCAGATTCCGAGATTTATTTTGTGATGTCAGTCATGGATAACTGGGTTTTTGAAGAAAAAAGCAGTACAAATATTCTTTAGGTTTTTCATGAATTTCTTACCGTTGAAACCGCTGATAACTATCACTAGATGGTATGAAAAATGCTAATGTACTAGCGATTAGTTTGAATATTTGAAAAACAAATTTGAGTAAGTGGTTACAACAATTACTAACTTGGTATAATTTGTAAAATATCAGTTTTTTTGTATAGTATACCTCTGATAAAAAATGTAGTGGAATGTTGAAATATTTCATACAAATGAATAAATACAGGGTATTCTATATGAAAAAGTTTATGCTGTTTAAAATGAATGAAACTTGACCGGTTTTACCGAGCACTCTATATATTGTTTCCGAAAGTTGAGATTCCAAAAATTATTATAGTGATGTTGGCTAACTATTCCTCAAAAAATCCACTTAACTGCTGTAGACATGCGGATGGTGAATTAAAAAATATTGTCTGCAAAATAGGTTTTCTAAAATAACATGGCAATGCTGAAATGGAAATTCGAAAACAAAAATTCCTTATAGAGCTAAAAAAATATGGAATCAAATTACGTATTCATGTTCTATTTAAAAAATATAACTTTGGTTGGCCACGCTCGGCTGAATCACCCCATATGCGAGAAAATTCTTTTGAAAGATAGTATTATTTATCGACATAACTACAAAAAAATGAGCAGTTTTAAAAATTGTTTCCCTTATAGTAGTGGACCGAGAAAATCTTGTTAACTCACTTTGTACCAATAGTGTTTATCATACATCCGTAACACTTCCTTGGTTTTCAGGACTTGTTACCTCATTTTACTAAGTAACTGGTTGAAAATCTGCGCTGGAAACAGATTCATTTTTACAGCGTTTTCCTGCAAAATTCTTATAGGTCTATTTTGCAAAAAATATCTACTTCATTTATGGAGTTTTCTTAATTTGATTTTAAAAATCATATTGTACCTGTAGCAATGGTCCCGATTTTACTCCGATTCTTTTCTAAATACACTTTTGTTAATGCATTTCCAGCTAGAAGTCCATGAGGTTGGGGACTGTGACACTCTTGAGTCTGCTGACTATCTTCACACTGTATACATTTACAATTTTAATTTATTTCATCGCCACAAAAATTCATGAATAATGATTTGAAAAATGAGTCATATCACTAAATACAAAATAGTTGTTATTAACGACACAAATCAAGTGGTTTCATTGAAAATATCATAGTATTTCCTGAATTCACCAATTATTGAAAGTGGGTGGATCCAAAGACAACGGATATATTCCTTCTTCCACACACCCCTCGAACCCGCAAGGGTTTATTGTAGCTCACACCTATTACAATTCTACCAAATAAATCCAGTCAATTACTTTATTTGATGAATAATCTTTTAGGTCAGCTGGCGAAAGTGCAACATTGAAAACCTGATCCGGTCCACTCTGTGACACCTGACCCTGCAGGTACAGAGCTACCAAGACCTAAATTTCTCAGCCGAATTGGCTGGCAATTAAGTCATTTCGTGACACATTCTGAGGAGACGCCCTCCCATAAACATAAACTTCAAGCTGCACCCACCAGCAAAACGACACCCTTCTAATCCTCTCGAGTAGGTCTGGAATCATAGTGTGGACCAGCAACTCGATAACCGAAGCAACTTTCCCATACAAGGGCTTTGTAAGTCAGGTATTCCTGCTAATATGATAGATTCAGCGATGCCGGAATTTTTTGCCTCTGGTTTGGATGAATCTGCGTTTGGGCGTAAGTGTTTGCTGATCTGCTCAGGGAAAGTTGGTTTCCTCTTTGCTGCTTGAAAATTTAGTGCAAGGTAGATTCAAAAGATATCCTACATCCCACTCTTGAAAAGGCAATGAGTCGCTTGCTGACTAGGCTTATTAACAGGATTAAGATTTGGATAACCGTGAAGATCTTGCTCTTGAACCGCTGTTACAGTTGGATTTCAGTCAGTATGCATCATCACTGTAACCTCAAGGTTGGATTCTGTGCTCCATAAAGGGCCGTACGAGTAGATAGGACAAGCAAGAACATCCCGATAGAGCCCTGCATTACTGTGACAAGACTTTCTAATACGAAAGTGTTCAAAGTCATGCATCCTTTCGGGTCGTATATACATACTTTAGGATGAGGTCCTCATTTAGGGGGACTCTTACCTCCTCGAGTAACACCTCACCCGGCAGAAGTATTCGAATCCTTTGCAGAGAGAACATTAATGGTAACCCATATGAAAACTACAGAAGGAATTGTGTAAACACAACTACTAGTGTAAAAAGGGAAAAGACAGAAGAAAGCAAAAAACGAGTTGCAATCTTATTTGCTTTGTCTAACAAATTAAATGAAGCTTTTCGTAAAAGAATAAAAAGGAGAACAACATAGTTTTGGTGGAATCAAAGATGTTCACTACCAGGATTAAGGACGAGGAGGATGGAGTGAAAAAACATATGGAGTGTTCCAACAATATCTTGGGTCAGATTTGTAGGCTTAGTAGCATCAATTTTCCTGTTCAGATGTACCCACAGAAAGAAATCTAAATGTCTCTAATCTATTTGATCCAACTGGCAATTCCATTGGGGTCCGTTTGCTTATCCAGTGTACTGGAAAACGTTGTTCCAGAATTTTGTCACACTAAAAATTCGAAAGTGGTAGTGCACCATCCTATTCGAACGTTATTTCGTTTTTTAGTGACTTGTCCCCATTTTCTAAAATATGAGTAATAATGTGATCTTGTGTTCAAATTGAAAGGGTATATTTTTAGGAGAGATTCATTTTTGGGAAAGGAAGTTTTTGGTCTTCTGATTCTCCATCTTGGTACAAAAATCTGGAAATCTTCTGAAGAAAGGAAGGACGCAAAAGAGTTTACAAACTACGGTAGATAAGATTTTCCAAGTAGGAAAGCTCACTTCTGCTGAAAGGGGCAAAAATATAACAGTTTTGTTTTGTATGAGTGCCAATGGCCATTTCATACCGCCATTTTTTGTATTTCCTAGGCAAAGGATGAATGATCGGCTCATGATCAATACTCCAGCCGAAAGAGTTCCTGTGGCTAGTACAATGGTTGCAGATATTCCTTAAATACTCACAACCGACAAAAGAAAATCCTATGCTGCTCCTACTGGATGGACATTGCAGCCATAAGACACTGGCGGTTATCAATTTTTGTGATGAGCTAACCACCTAAAGCCATTAAAAGATGCTTATAACCAACAATGCGACATTTGGATGAGAGCAAACGCCGGATCTCGTATAACCGATTACGATATTGCTGGTCTGGTCAAAGAAGCGTTTACTAAAGTAGCTCGGCTGGATATTGCGGTGTTTGGATTTAAATGCACAGAAATTTATTCATTTGATCGGCATATATTTTATGACGTGGATTATTCGGCTACAGACATGACTAATATTCCACTAGAAGAGCCAGAAACTTCCTTAAACGTTCCACAAGATGCAGGGGGGAAGTTTCCGTGATTTCCTGAGATGCACAACTGTCCAACGATTTGGTCTCGGAAGAGTTGATAGTCACTCCTAGAGAATCTATCAACTAACCAATAATCAGCAGCCGTCGACGAACTTTGATCCAGATGTTGTTCAGATTGTACATAAATTGACACTATTACCGGATGCTGCCACAAGAATATCAGCGATTCGGAATAGAAAAAGTGAAGGAAGTGAAATTCTAACATCATCACATAAACAAAATTGCTGCTGAAGAAAAAGAGAATGAAAAAACCTTGAGGAAAAAAAGAAAACAATGGGATCCAAGTTCAAAACAGCAATAGAAGAGAAGGAGAAACAAACCAAAGGTGTGAAGGCTAAAGTAAAAACTCGACATAAAACGAAGAAAAAGGTACCATTAACTCAAATATGTAACATCGGAATAACAACTTGCATAGTGTGATTAGACCACACTGAAGGACCACGATGAAGACTGGATACAATGCTCTAGTTGTCAAGAATGGGCTCATGAAACATGTACCGGCATTTCTAAATGTAAAGATGTGTATATATGCGAACGATACACAGCGTTCCAATAGAGTTCGGCGCTAGGGGTTTGAAGTTGAGTCCGTCCGGTACTGGGTACCAGTGCCAAAAAGTTTATTTTTTTTACCAAAGCTTAAGTATTTTTGTTAATTGATTTTGATTTTGTAATTGGTTGACTTGACTAATATATAAATAAAGTTACATTTCTCGAAGTCGTTTTTATTTTATTTTCTGAAAACCTTAGGTGTCCGCCACTAGAGGACTTTCCCCTATTTATATTGAGTTGATTTTTAAAATTGATTGCTTCCTTCCTTCCTTTGGAAGATTCCCACATTTTTGGAGAAGTAGAAGGCCAAAGACTTTCTTTCCCAATGTACTACATATTCTTGTAATAGATTTAGCTATGTGTCTCCAGAAACGACAAGTATATCTATTTATTTCACTATGAAACGTGTAAGTATTCTAGTCTGAAAACATGTAAATATAATAGGTTTGGGTTGCTGATCAATTTCTCGATGAACTCACAAAACAGAAATCGGCAATTAGAATCATCTTCCTTCAATTCATGAACTAGCCTCATTTCGACCAGACAATCTAGAAAATGTCTGATGGATTGTCGATTATCCATTTGTAAATGAATATAATCGATCGATAATGGAAAATTTGTAGATGACCTAAATCCGCAACTTCACTACTTAATTACTAACGGAACGAAATACTTTATGCTTCTTTTTGTAAATAGAACCTAAATTCATTGTGTATGTATGTAATGTAAGAGAAGCTTCATAAATTGACTTGATCATTGTTGTTTGTTATCAGATATCCTCAATAAGAGAAACGAAATGAAATGTTCAACATCGAATTTCTTGAAGAATGAACAAATTTAAAAAAGTTCTAGGGATAACTGCGGCTCCCAAGAGAGTGAAATTTTGAAATAACTTTGATATCAAAATTAAAACCCATCGAAACAGAAATGAACGTGTTTTTTGTGATACCTCCGTTTCTAAGTTAAAGAAAGGGTCAAGTTTTGATTGGAATGCCCTGTATAAGAAATGGAACAAACAGGCCCAGAAACTGTTCCATACATTCACACACTGTAACAATATTGCACTGTACACTCCTGTCTGCAATAACATCCCAAAAAGTAACCATGAAATCTATTAATAACACTTATTTTTGTCAATTCTAGATATCATCTGACAGATCAATGAAATAAAAAATGGCCACTTCAAAAAATGAACAAAAAACGTAAATGATCTCAGCTAACTATGGAGTATTAACCGAAGTAGGCCTTGCAGGTAAATATTAGGAAACTATCCTGAAATTCAAAAATATTTCATCAAATATATTAGAGTGCTGAAGCTCAATCGAAATCTTGAAGTGTACGTGTACGTTAAAAAGTGTACGTTACGTTCCAGAATTACTTTTTTGTTAAATCCATCGATGGAAGAGAAACTGAAACGAATTGTGTCTGGACAGATGTTAACAGTGTGAAAAAACAGGGAATTTGGAAATGATTTCTGAAAACGGTCAGTGTTTTGAAATACAAGAAACGATAGTGCAGCAAATGCAGAAATAAGGTAAATAACAAATCACTTTGGGACGTGGTTTATTTTTTGCTGTTTAGAATTTCTACCTCGACTACAAAAGAGGATAATAAATGATATACGACTGGATTTGCTGAAAATATGTTAGATTCGTTCCAATGAATTCGGTATTAGAGATATATGACATCAATTAACTATTTCTTGAGATTATCCAACATCCACTCATACTGATAAAAAAATTGATTTGAGTTTATAAACTCTGATATACTTTGCGAAAAATATGAACAAAGTGTCATTATATTCGGAATAGAGAAGGAAAGTCTCCAAGAAAAGTCCTGACTTCCAGAACTTCCAGGACCAGTCTTAATAATGTTCCCAGAGGGTTGAAAATACGTCCTTAAAGGGGTTTTCTGACTTGTGCAAGACACTGCCACTTTGGACCTTCAATGAAAAAATATTATTTCAAATATCAAAATTGTGAATTGAAAAAATTTATACACCTAATGCATAAATGAAAAAACAATAATCCCGTGGTCAAAACATTTTTGTCGTGATATTGCAGTTAATTATGCATTGAATAATTAACAATTTTTATACCTACACTGGAACAAGTGCGATGATTGTTGAATAACAAATCTGAGATTTTTTTAAGCTATTTTTCTGTTGGAAAAATAGGGACATTTTCATTTTGTTATCAACAATTTATATAGATTGAAAATTTTAAAAGCTTTATTAATAATTTAAAAAGGAATTTTTTTCAATATTAGTACAATTTTTTATGCTCAGAAGCTACATGAAAATGTTTATTTTTAATTTTTCTCTGCTACTCTTTAATAAATTGTTATAAATATAATTTGATTTTTTTTTGAAAATGTAATCTCTGATTTATGATGTACTGTTTGGAACCTTTGGTGTAGTAATGTATATTACTGGAGTTTTTTCCCCAACACCAGATCGTTATTTTTATACCTCGACACGTGTTTCGATCACCAAATGATCATCTTCAAGAGGAAGATCATCTTCGTCTTGAAGATGATCACTTGGTGATCGAAACACGTGTCGAGGTATAAAAATAACCATTTGGTGTTGGGCAGAAACTCCAGTAATATACATATGTAATCTCTGATGCAAATTATGATATGAAAAAAAGTCGTTCCTAATTTTTTTTTCATTGCTCACAAACGGATTTGTTAATCAACAAAATATTTCTACCACTTGTAATTAATGATATGGAATCTTTTTTCAAAAATAATATTGCTCTTTGGCAACTAAAAAATTTGTTTTCATTCAAATTTTCATTGTTTATTCAATTAACAATTTGTTATAAACAATTATTTTTTTACATATTTTTTCTCTTTCTACACCGTTTTAGGATAACAGTTATGTATCATTTTTTGAGTAGAGAATTAATCATATTTTATATCGAATTTTGAAAATGCCATTCTCCTTTTACTCTATCATTCTCACCTGGTTTTTTATGTTTTAACTCATTACAACTCATTAACTAATTGAGATACTATGAAAAAAGTCAAGACTCAATTATTCTCTATTATTCAAAGCACTAATTAAGCTCAAAATTCATATTCTCACTCGATTATTTATTCCATTCTGGATTTTTGATAAAGAAATATATATAAACATTTTATAAACTGAAATAAATATAACGTCATTACCCATATAACTTTTTATCCAATGTATATTCATCAATATTTTTAGTTTATCTATTTCAGTCTCACACAGTCTCACACTATTGTAGATGTAATTTTCTGGATTTGTGTCGATTATGTTCATGATACGTTTTTAATGATCCGATGGGGAAAGCAACTGAGATAATAAACTCTTCGGTATTATAGTAATTCATCAATGAACTGTCCATTTTATGCAGTGTCATCTTCATTATCATTTAGACGTTGGGGGCGAAGAGAACGTTTGAATGAATGAAGAACATGACAATACTGAAGATCATAAGCCACCATCAATGAAACGTAACTATCGACCCACCCTGGCTTCATACCGGGTGCAATGCTGATACTAAATATAAATTCACCCACTGGAAATTTGAAGGTATGAAGGAACAGAAAAAATTATTTTGTTTTTTGGACCGGCCTTTTTCCACCGTGGCTGGACTCCAGTTGAAATATCCTTTCATATTGCACATGTACCAAAAAAAAGAACCTACATATAAAAATTCAGCGTCCGAAAATAACCGGTATGAAGAAGCAGTGATGAAAAGGTAACTTTATTTTATAAACGCGTCATTTTCGTGGCTGGCGTCCCAGGTGGAATATTTGAAAATCCTTTCTTATTGCACATCTACAACATAAAATAAACCAACATACAAAATAGCATTCGAAAATATAGCGGTTTGGAGAAACATTGATGAAAATGTAACTTTATGAACGCTCTTTTTTCCCCCGGCTAGCGCCTCAGTTGAAATATTTAAAAATCCTTCTTAATGCACATCTACAATATAAAAAGAGCCTAAATACAAAATTTCAGCATTCAAAAATATAGCGGTACAGAGAAACTTATTAAAAGGTAAGGTAAGAATGTCCCTTTTACCTCACGGGGGGCGCCCCATTTGAAATATTTGAAAATCCTTTCGTAGTGCGCATCAAAGACCTAAAACCTATATACCAAATTTTAGCTTCCTAGGCCTAGGACTTACCAGTACGGAGAAATAGAGATGAATGAGTGAGTGTTAATTGAGTGACTTTGGCATTTATAAGTATAGAAGATAGATTCATAAAATAATAGATTTAAAGTAAAATTGATTGATTGATAGGAGGCGGAAAAAAGTTTGAGCTGAAAAGCCCTTGTTGAACAGGATATAAACGGGGGGGTCTACAGTGTCGGTGGAGCCGAGTTAATTTTCGGGGTTAATAAGCTATAATAAACTAGTCAGAAATTGTTTTTGATTGCCTGTCGGAAAACAACTTCTTTTCCTGGAAATATGACGCTGGATATTGAATAATTCATGCAAGGTACTTCGCATACGTAAATTTAGCTGATGTTTCTCGTTCATCCAGCAGAAGGACCATGAGAGACAGGCAGGCATTTACCTGAACCTACGGTATAGGTAGTTAGAAAAGATGAATATTTCCAAACATTTATTTTTTATTACGTATGCATCTCTTCTCAATGCAGTCTTCAGGAAGAGATCCAGATTTGAAAAAAAAAACTGAAAACGTTGTACTGGCGAAACACGACGCAGAGCAAAGGAAGGTCGACAACATGGAATAATAATTCAAAGTTAGAATAGAAAAGTAAATGCTAAACAGGAGTATCCAAAAAAAGCAAATTCAAAGTGCCGAACTATTATAAACAATACTATCCCCTCCACTATCCCCTCCAGTATATACAAGCTAACAGGCTGATATAGTCCTGCTCAACCATCATACTAAAAGGATATCCTTCGTGGAGTTTTCAGGTCGAGATAGGATGAAAGAGAAAAAAAATCGGTTGGAATTTCGACATTCATCCTCAGAACTCTGCAGGATCTTTCCAAACTGTTGAGTTAAATTAATAGTATTGTCAGAAACATTTTTGGTGAAATGATATCTTCCCCACTCTTGAACTTCAAGATTATACCGACTAAACGTGATAGGACAAAAATCTTGGACAAGTAAAGGCAGAATTCTATGGTTCTTGTCTCACTACCTCTGTTCAGGGCTCACAATTCACAAACTTAAGGATCATTCATCTAACATTGTAGAGACAGAGTAATCCGTAGGAAAAGCTAAAAAGAAAAGAAAATCAATAAACACAAGCTACGTTAAACTCATCTGAAACATGCTGAAAAGAGGTGTTATCGAGGAGTTCCGCAAGTCCATTTCAACCTTCAGTTGTTTTAGTCTGAAAACAATCAGTTGTGTCTATTTCATATTACGGAGGACCACAAAGTACATCTACCTGACACACCTAAGAAGTGTTCGATATTCCAAGAACAAGTAAGATTTTTGATTTTACAATCTCAATGGATGAAATAAAGATATATTCAACCAATATTGAATTCGTGAAAAACTGATCTAGACAAAGTAAGGTGTTAAAAATGTAGGCATGACCATAACTAATTTTTATCTTATCGTTTTTACTTTGGAAAAAATGTAGTAGATACGTATTCAATTAGGACCAAAATATAGTTATTAGGTGGTTCTTAAAAACAGTAATGTATGCTTGATATCTAAATACTTGTGATGTATTGTTTGGAACCTTTGGTGTAGTAATGAATATTACTGAACTTCTACCCCATCACCAAACCCTCATTTTCAATACCTCGACACGTGATCATTTTCAAGCTCTCGTGTTCAATCACTCGGTGATTGAACATGTGTCACTGTATTAAAAATAACGATTTGGTGTTGGGATAAAACTCCAGTAATATTTTATATCTAAATAACGAATATTTAAGAGCAATACCTGGTTCAGGTAACGTATCACGTCTGTCTTTCTTTGAAATGGCATATCAGGGTTCTTCTTTGGTTGTTTCGCTAACTCCAAAGTATCACCTGCGCAATGTCTTCTGCCGTCATATCTTGGGCTCAAACTATCCATAGACAATCTATCGGTACCACAATCTTTGGGACTCTGAACGATGACCGTCTTGCTGGTTTGAGTACAATTTTCTCTAAAAATATCTATTTTTCTAGGAGTTACACTTAGATTTAACGTGGTAGACGAACAAAAATTTGTCTGGGTACTAGTGTTCTGAATGGGTTTATCGGTATAATTCTTACTATCGACGAATGATCCAGATTTAAAACCCTTCCTGAACCTGTAGTTTGTCTGGTACACAAAATTTGAAAAAACGTTCTTCTTATTTGTAGGAGGATCACTTTTTGGCATAATGTTTCTTAGGATGTTTTGCTTGTCTCTTTCTTGGCATACTTGAAGTCAGTGTGTCAGTTATTTAAATGCTCTTTTGATGTCTCTGCATTCAATTGAAGCTTTGTAAATGAGTGCACTAAATTTCCACTAGTGAAATATTCAAACTGGTAGTGACAGTGACAGTGACTGATTACTTTCAATTTAACCAAACTTTTATATTGAGAGTTTAATACAGGGTGAACAATTTCAAACAGTATTTCCAACAAATCGAAACATTTTCATTTATATAGTGCATTCCATTTAAAACTACCTACTCTGAATAACTTTTGGTACAATGATTTGCAGGAAAAATTAAAAATCACCTCAACCCTAGTATACAGGGGAATACATTTTGACATATTTACATTTGATGTTACTTCCTCTAGCGCACCCCCAGATCATGTCACCTATTTTTTTCAATGGATCACCCTAAATTGTTTCGCATTATCAGATGCTCTATGATGAGTAGATTTCAAAAAAGTATATACATGGTCTGAAGCTTATGGTTCGGGAGCTACAAATTATTTGAGTTGAAAACGAGCCACTCTGAATAACTTTTGGAACAATGATTTCCAGGAAAAATAAAAAAACACCTCAACAATAGTATACAGGGGTACACACTTTGACATCTTTACATTTGATATAACTTTCCCTATCGCGCCCCCAGAGCATGTCACCATTTTTTTTAATGGATGAAATGTTTTGCAGATGTTCCATGATGAATAGAATTCAACGAAGTAGAATACATTATGGTCTAAAGCTCATAGTTTGGAAGCTAAAAATTATTTGAGTTGAAAACGAGCCACCCTAAATGAATTTCTGTACAATCTGTCATGTTCATGAGTGCTTTTGGAAAGTGTACTCCAAAAAAGTCTTATTTTGCCTGGTTGACTTTGGATTCGATATTCTCTTCATTTTGTATTTTCTCATTATTCAATTACAATTACCTACCAGGTGAAGTTACAATTGGTGTTTGTGTTTTTGTAAATTTTCAAGAAGCATAACCGTTCAGGAGTTGTCAACGAGTTGTACTGTCAGGAGTTGTACTGCAGGTTTAGGGCACGTTGGACTAATGTAAAATTCGCAATATCTTACTAAGATATCTCGAGAATCAGGAATCAGTCGTACAAATGTTTTCAGGATCCTTCATAAGTATAAATTTCATCCATATAAGATTAGACTAGTTCATGAATTGAGCGAAGATAATTTCGATGTAAGTATCGAGTTTTGTGAAAGTCTCACTGAACGGATCAACTTGCATCATAATTTCTTGTATAAAATGTGTTTTTCGGATGAATATACGTTCACTTTGGATAGAGATGTGAATCGGCAAAATTGTCGATATTGGAGTGATATGAATCCTCATTTATACCGTCCAGTTCATACCCAACGACCTTAAAAACTGAATGTTTGGGCAGGAATTTCAGGTGACCACATCATAGGACCCTCTTTTATCAATGATAATTTGACTACTGATGAATATTTAGATATGTTGGAGAATCGAATAATACCGTGAATCAATAGGGCAATTGAGGAGGATATAAATTTACTCGAAAACGAAATAGTTTATAGCAGGCTGGTGCACCTCCAGTGCGACAATTTTTGGATGATCATTTTCCTGGTCGCTGGATTGGCAGAAGAGGTCCTACAGAATGGAAACCAAGGTCTCCGGATCTCACTCCTGTAATGTGTATGAGATAGAATCAACAACATTAGTAGATTTGAGAGAGAATATCATGAGGTATTGCTGAGAAATAACTCCTGAGATGTTCATCCATGTGAGGGCGGCAATGGAAGCTCGTTTGTAGCATCGTATGGAAGTTGGTGGAAACGTTTTTCAACATTTCCTGTACAAACTTGTTTTCTTCTCATTGTCCGCTCATCAGATTTTGGTTAAATAATCTCTTTTGCTGATTTGTTAATTCCATATTTGTCTCTAGACAAAAGTTATATGTTTTATACTTTGTTGAAATCTGCTCATCATGAACGATCTATTCAAAAAAAGATGGTGGCATGTTCTGGGGGTGCGATAGGGAAAGTAACATCAAAAGTGAATATGTCAAAGTGTGTGTCCCTGTATACTATTGTTGACGTGTTTTTTATTTTCCCTGACAATCATTGTACCAAAAGTTATTCAGGGTAGCTCGTTTTAAATGGAATGCACTGTATATGTTATAGTTTCGAGCGAGTTAAAATTTCAAAGAGATTATTTAAACACGAAAATTCAGATGCACTTGCTATCAGTATGTCCAGCATATGCGGTCTCGGCCTATATGCATCGACATATCGCGGCCCTAAGTGTGCTTTAATACCATCTACGGCACTTATGGTATTGACGAGACACCGGTGTTGTCCTACGCTCCGGGGGATATTGAATCCGTTGTGGGAAATGAGAAGTGCCGAATTTATTGGAAACATTCGTTCCCCACCCTCAGGCTCATACAAGGTAATAAACCTGATGTAGTACTTCTCGACCACCAGAGCAAGACGATATTTGTCATGAAGTTTTCAGCTCCTGGCTAGACGAATATCGTCCGAAAAGAGTAGGAAAAACGGATAAAATACCGAAATTTTCTATTCGAACTCCGCAGACTCTATCCAGACCACTCTGTCAAGATGGTTGATCTGATTATTGGAGTCCTTGGTGGAATGATGCCCTCTCTACTCTCGAATCTTAAAATCATACCGGCTTGCCGCACTAAGGCAGAAATCTTAGCCACACAGATGCAGAAGGCTGCCATTCAGGACTCACTGCGTTTGCTCAGAGCACATGATAACCGGATCCAATGATCACTTACCCCACGGTGTGGAGAATGGTCATTGATTGATAATGCTGGCGCGCCCTCCCGAATGTATCGGGGATAGGGACTGAACAGCGCATACTACGGCGAAAAAAAAAATAATATAACTTTATTCACGAAAGATAAATACAAATACAGATACATATAAGTTACAATATAGAATGAATGAATAAAGTGATTTTAGGATAAGTGCTAAGCGCTTGTTTCCCATAAAAATTGACATATATGTATGAATGGTATTATGTACAAAAATATATGCATGTAACATTCAGAAAAAATGACAAAATACAAAATATTATAAAAATTTATGAAATGTGAAAATTGTAACAATTTAAGAATGCCTGTGTATATAAATAAATAAGTCAAGTATCATAAAGAATGCAATAATAATAATAATAATAATAACTTTATTCACTTAACAGATAGCTGTTGTACAGAATATAAAATATAAATACATTTTAAAATAATTATTAAATGAATAAGGCAGTAAAAAAACGATAAGTACCCACGTACTTGTTTCCTTACGGCAATAAAACATACATGAAATTAATTTTAAATAGATCTATAAGAATTATAATGAATTTTCTGTGAAGTTATATAATAAAATAAAATAAGAGGTAGACATATAAACATGATAAAATTGAAATATAATAAAATTTCAATGTACTAATATAATAAAAAAAAATGCAATGAGTAAGGAGAATTTCATCTGCGAAAGATGCATTAAGCTCAGTCGTTAAAGTTGTGTCAAGTCCTGATAAGTATTTGAAGTCTTAGTTCAGCATTTGTACAAAATATCTCCCACGTTCGAGTATATATACCTTCAGCTTTTTTTGAACAAATGCTTATTATTGATTTTTTATTGTTTCTGGCACCGAATTGTAAAATTTTAACTAAACGTTGAGAAATTGATTTCTTTAGAATGTATGGGTAGGTGAGTAGGTAAAATGTGTAGTCATCTAATATGTACTTTTTTTCCAATACGAACAAAAGAAACTATTAGGTCATTTCCAAAGTTTTGTGCTTTTTAATTTCATGTAGCTCCATATCTAAATAAATATTTATTCTACTGTGTCGTGGTATATACGTAGATACGTACAGTTCAGGACAGTGGCGGGACACCGATGAGCCACCCAGGCATTTCCCAAAGACGATAGATAACCTATCGAAAAAGACCATGGTTACTGTATGGTAATCAGTGATTGGTATGATTTACTGTAACTTTCTGTCGAAGCTCTGTCTCACCCCCAAGACCACTCGCCAACCGAATAGCATCTATTCAAGCACTTCAGTATCTTTCTCACCGCTAGAACTTTCGACAATCAGGACGTAAGTACTCAACAAAAATTATGTTAATACAAGCAGATATTTGGTTTCTGAAGAGGTGTAGAAGATATGCAGTTTTTCCAAAATTTGTTCACGTAAATATTCCTTCAAATCTGCAGTTCCTGATGAAGTCCAGAAATTCGCCATAGAGAAATAGCTTGATTCAGAAATCGATTATCTAAACATTAACCGTAGTCTCTAAGAATTAGATAGCTATAGTCTATATAAAAAAGTAACATACCTATGTATTAGACGAAAATATTTGCACAATGGAATGACTTTCAGAGAGGAATATTTCAGATGATTGAAACAAAATATATTAGGAAAATGTGTACCCTGAATAAGAAACTCAAAAACCTCATATCTAAGATTATACCAAAAAAAGCCATTCCGAAAATCATAAACATTGTCGAAAATCATTCATCATAATCGTTTCATAAGGAAGAGATCAACTTTTTGAAAAACGGTTTAAAATTTGGCATTCCATCTTCCGAGAAAGTCCTTGAGGATATCATTCCTAGTTTTGAAAGGTCCATTCAATATAAGTCTGATTCCTCGAAAGGACTAGGTCGAGAGAAAGTCGGGAATCAAATTTCCAGGAACATACTTGTGATGCACTGTTTAGATCCTTTGGTGTAATAATGAATATTACCGGAGTTTTTTCCCCAACACCAAATCGTTATTTTTAACTCGATACGTGTTTAGATCACCAAGTGATCATCTTCGAAAGTAAACATTTTCCTTCGAGAGGAAGATTAAACATCTTTCTCTTGAAGATGATCACTTGGTGATTGAATCACGTGTCGAGGTGTAAAAATAACGATTTGGTATTGGGAAAAACTCCAGTAATATTCATTACTACACCAAAGGTGTAGTAATGTACATCATAAGTACCCAGAATAGAACTGAAACGAATTTATCACCTACTCATTTGATCTAATCTGAACTTCAATCTAATTCTAACAAACCTACATTTCCTGATAACAGCAACGTAACTCGTGTTTTGCCGAATAAAAAGTGTTACAGAACCTAATGTTCAAGCTCAGCAGGTTATTATTCAGCCAAATGAGAATTTTTCCAAGTTCCTTTTCGGCAGTTTTATAGACGTCATTCCAGGTTTCGCCTCTGATGTATATCAAGAACAGAATTGAGCCCAAAACTGTACCCTGTGGTACACCAACAGATATATTCGCTGAACTGCTGAGTTCTTCCCCTATCTTAACCTCCTGTGTTCTCTTGACAAATAATTCTGCATCAATTTCAAACTTTGCCCTCGTATTCCGTACCCAAAAAGTTTTCCCAACAAGACATCCCAACAGCCAAACATTTTGATGATTCATCCATCATTTTTAATGTATGTTCCATAAAGCCTAAAACAGC
Source organism: Leptinotarsa texana (assembly GCA_015342105.1). Classification (NCBI taxonomy): domain Eukaryota; kingdom Metazoa; phylum Arthropoda; class Insecta; order Coleoptera; family Chrysomelidae; genus Leptinotarsa; species Leptinotarsa texana. The sequence continues at coordinate 17,308 of WOGN01004073.1, forward strand.
GTTTTCAGTATTCGAGTTTTGAATGAATCCAAAATGTCTGTCGGTTATAATATGGTGCTTGCTAAGAAAATCAAGTAATCTCTTCTTGAGCGATTGTTCAAAAATGTTTGCAAAATTATCTATCACAGAGATTGGTCTATAATTTTTCATTTCGTGTCTGTTCCCAGCCTTGTCAACGGGTATAACTCTTGAATGTTTCCATTGGTCGGATAGATTCCCATTTATGTAGCATAAATTTATCAGATGGACAAGCGGTTTCAAAATATGTATATGTATGTTTATGATGAGTTTGGAGCCTGGTGCACAATTATTTTTGAGTCTACCTATAGACAAGATTATCTCATTTTCATCAATGGGTTGAAGGAACATTGTGGAAGCAATAGATAGTTGTTTTAAAAAATTGTTTGGTAAATCACATCTGTCAATTTGGTTAGCCATGTTGTGAAATATTCATTAAAAGAATCAGCTTTTGATTTATTTTCAGTTATGGCGATATCATTTTCTCCAGCAATAGTAATGTTTTCTATTTGGTTTTTATTTGATTTGTATTGGATATTTCATTTATGATTTTTCATGTTTGCTCACAATAAATCAGCAATCGGTGATGTCGATAATTCAAACTGGGTCAAACTCAATGATAGAATGTTTTCAAGTTATTATAAATGAATAGTAATGGAATGCAAAACGCAACCGTTAGCAATTTTAATTTCGATCTAGACAGATGTCTAATTTGCGAGTAAAAGGCGTACTGTGGTCCTTTCATCTGGAAAGGGACTTACTACAATACGCAGTCATTCATTTTCCGCATCTAGTCCATGTTGTACTTCTGAGAATGATTTCTGACGATAATTTTAATCAATTTTCATAGTTGAAAACTGAAGAGAATATGATGGTATGGAAGATAGTAATTTTATAAAAAATCCTGCATCCTACATCGAGCAAAAAACACCAATTTTACGTGTCAATGAAGCAGAAGAACTGATCAATATTCTTACACACACCTCGCTCACTAATAGGACATTGATGAGCCCAACAGTGACATCGACATTGGTATGGAAATATTTTGAGCAGATGGACTGTAATTGAAGGAAACAAAAAACTCATTCGCCCATTCATCCATTTCTGGATGAATGGATACGTCAACAAACAAAATTGTCGAATTTGGGACTATTTATGCAAAATTCCAATGCAGCATTCTCATTTTGCTTTGATTCTTCAACGGAACGTGTTTATTGTGCTGTAGAATTTGGTGAATCTCAGCTAAAAAGTTAATTTGTTTAGTGTTGTGATTCATGCCCGAAAAAAAATAATTTCGGCCACCACTGGTAGCCATAAACCAATGATGATGTAGCTAAGAGCGAGTGAATGTACGAGGATTCCCCGCCATTCGAAAAGCAGCGAGAATAAAGCTACCGACCGACAGAATTTTGGCGAAATTTCTACGGCATTCGATTACGATATTCAAACGCTAGCTGCGAGCATATCGACACAGTCAAGTGGAAGCTACAGTGCGGTACGCGAAGTGATCTAGTAGGGCGATAGACTTTCAAATAATAGTTGAATTTTTAGTTGAAATGTTTGTTGTATTTAAAGTGAAATAATGTTAAATTTGTTTATTCAGTGTAGTCAACCCACGGGAAAAACGTAACAATAGGCTAAAGAACTTAACGAGGTCAATTTCTCATAGCGATGTGAAAAAAATACTGGAACCCGTCAACTTTTATATCGAGACGGAAATTTTTTATGCAACCTTGTCACTTTCATCCTCTCTGAAGTGTAAGATCCAGAACTCAAATTTTAATGGAATCAGTGGTCAAGCGATATATCATTGGCACGGTCATCAATTTATCTTTTCAAAGCTCCCAATATTCTTGAATTCTATGTAATTGATATCAAAAAAAGCTTTGTAGGCTAATGATATGTCAATATGTGAAAAAAGTTACTTATCATCAAATCTCAACCAAAATTTTTGGTGTGAAAAAAGTATTCTTTCTGGGCACAGTTATAAAGTTCTAAAGCTAGGCTGATTCTACTTCAACAAGTGTCATACAGCAGAACCCCATTCGAAACACTTTTAAACTTTCTGAAGCATTTCATGAACATTGTTTCAACATTCAATTATTGGTTGAGTGAATCATCTAGACTTGTTGTTGACCTCCCAAGAAAAATCATACTCATACTTCGAATAGCAAAAGTATAGTAAGGAGTTTCCCCATATAACTGAAATATCCATTCATTGCAAGGCTGAATTTAAGAATGTTTGTCAACATAGTATTGACAGTGTCTTGTACCAATTGTAAGTACATTTCCCCTGTTATATTTTCTGACATGAATTCCAGGCCACACATTTTACTTCTCAGGATGTTGTGTTCGAATTTCTCAATTGATTAAGTATCGAAAACTCCTGAAAAATCCGAATTTGTCTCACCTCTTATCGAAACACCCCCGTATCTTCCGTAATATTCGAGGTGGAATGATGAAACTTTCAGGATTGATGGAAATGCTCAAAATGCACCTACTACCTGAATGCGGTTGGCCATAGTGATATACACTGTCCGCCAATCGCGATGGAACACCACATTTTTACTGTGGACGGACAGTGTATATCACTGGCCAACCCCATTCTTGAAAAACACATTATTGATCATAAACTAGAGAAAACATTTTTGGGCCTCAGCATAGACAATAAATTAAAATTTGGAACGCATATTAGTATACTATGCAAAAAGTTGTTATGCGATAAGGTCTATCTCTAAATTTTTGAACTATCACTCTGCTAGAAAAATATACTTTGCACTATTCTAATATTAGTCCAGCCGTACACGGACCATATATTTGCAGTTGAGGCAACCACAACATTGTGGCCACGTTGACTGCACCTCGCGGTTGACCGAACCACTTTTTTGTGGTCGACTTGCGGTCATATAAACCGCACTTGCAGTTGAGGCAACTAACATAAAAAATTGAATGCTGTGAGAACAACATGAGAAAAAGTACACCACAGTATACGCGGTTGGGTACGACTGCAAGTTTGTGGTTAGTGTACGGCGAATGCCGCGATGACATCTTGGCGGAGATCAGCAGCAAGTTGTCTGCAGACGTCCGTTTTGACTTTTGTGAACGCCCGTGTACGTGTAGTACAGTATTTCTTATGGGCGGCTTGAGTTCGCTGAAACG
>WOGN01004074.1:0-14528 GCA_015342105.1 Leptinotarsa texana
CATGATTTTTTTAATATCATCTTGTGTTATTGCAGAACGCTTATCAATAGTGTCAATTTGGAGTTCTGATTTTCAATAGGTATTCAATAAATAGTAAATGAACAATAGAAACAACCAATAGAAAGCCAACACGAAGCTATTGCGCAATGGGGCTTCGAAAAGAAAAAACTTAACTTCCTAAGGTTTTTTATTTCTGTATTTTTATATTGTTTTGAATGAAGTATTGTCGTGAGCGCTGTTTCTCAACTCCTTTTGAGAAAACATGAACTCTGCATTTTGCCAGGAGTTATAATTTTGTGGCTATATACAATCTTTTTGTCAAACTCTAACAATAAAATTGATTATTATTATTACTATTATTATTATTTTCATTTTTCACCGAAGCCCCAATACTTTTGGGAGGGTGCCCCAGCATCATCAACAAAATACAACTCCACAAGTGAAAGTATCTGAAAAAAAAGACATTTGTCGATTATAAGTCGCGAAATATAGAAGATTCATGTATAAGAAATAATTTTGAATAATCAGAGTTTCCGGAATATTATGTATTCATTTATCTTCATTGTCTAAAACAGATCTTTGAGAAAGTTGCTATTGTTTTTCAGCGAAGTTGTTTCAAATAAATATACTCACTAGATTACTTTGTAGTACATGTTCGAGAGGTAGCAAAAACGTATGTGACTTTCTGGAACTTCAACTAGCGTTTCCTTATATGACTGATAACCAGTCCATGCAAAGCTTATTGTTGAATCGTCTGAAAATAGATAGAACTTTTAACAGGTGATGATCAACTGCAGTGCCAATTATGCGCCAAAATAACTGCCAAATATACGCCAAAATAACTGACTATTATAGGACAAGTATAGCTGTGGCACAAGTCAATCTAAAATGAACACTGATGATCTTCAGACTTGACTCAACCAGTGACGGAAGCACCAAATTCTTACGAAGGTTCGAAATAGATAAACATTTCAATCTAACAGTCATTGTTCACTTTGGTTCTGGCTTGAATCTGGTTATCATTACGCATTGGTCAAAGTCGAACCGGACAGGTTTAAGTTTGACGATAGACGTGTCACTAAATATTCTGGCAACATATGTTGAATTTATTGTACCCTTTGGAGACATCCTACATTTTATTTGTTGATTCTTGTTGTTTCACAATTTGTAACACTTTCTTGTTTTGCAATAAAACATGAAGATTTTTTATAAAAAAATACTGTAAATAAAAAATATATCATATTAAAAACAGTGTGGGATAGAAGCTCAGTTTTTCATGAGTATCAAATTCAGGCACATCTGAATGAAACTGAAATTGTTATCAAATCGTACAAAAAAAGGAAATTATAGATTATGCTGATATTCGTTGTTTACAGCTGGTATCAGATTTAAAAAAATATTGCATTCATTTTGTCTATTTTGAAAAGATGTATCTCTCTTCTCAAATAGTTACATTGTGAGAAACTGATTTCCCAATCGAATAAGGATATTTGTAATTATTCTATTTATATTTTCTGAAATAAAAATTTTTGAAAATTTTATATAAGGGTTTCAAAAACAAGAGATTCAAGCATCCAAATGGTCGAAATCATTTTCTATCTAAATAAATTTTTCTCCGACAGTTGAAATTTTCAAATTCGATATATTATAGGACAATAATACTTCTTCAATTTTTCATCTTTGTAGGCTGCAAAATCCATCAAATTAAAAAATCTAAAAAACATTAATTTTTTTGAAGAATATCAATTTGCCGATTGATATTTCAGTTGATTGTTACCAAATGACGCCTCATATAACTATGATTGAAAAATGAATTATTGTTTTTTGCTAGTTTTTGAGTATTCAACTTTCCACAATCGTAAAAATAAACAAGGCTGAAACAAAAAATCTGCTGAAGTGGCAACTGAAAAGTTACCACTGAAAAATCCAATCAGTCAGAAACTTGTAGTATTCATAAATTTTGACATCATATGAAAATGATTATTGAGAAAATGAAATTTTAATACGTATATTGTGGATGTTTGATTACCCAAAAAGCAGCGACCCCTCCACAAAAAAGGGTCTTTCAACTATATTGCAAGTCTAATAAGGATGAGATGTTGCGTGAGCCGAAAATAATAAAACTCAAAAAGTCTATCACATTTAACATTAGGTACATTCAAAACCAAAAAAATTCTCCATATTTGCCTACTATCACTAAAGAACTACTTCTTGCGATTGAACGTTGACCATTGTTTGTCTTATTAAATTCGGTCTCGATTTTCGTAAATTTTCCGATTTTCCATATTTTTTATGGGTATTCCAGGATAAGAGCAACTGATCCTCGCCTGCTTCACTTTCTCCATCTGCTACATCTCTATGATCTAGAGTCATATATAATCGGCCTCCGAATGTTTCCGAAGTGTCGGAAGAATCACTGGATTGGTGAGTTGTTGGAAAACTGTCCAGGAAAGGTTTCGTTGTGGAGCTGCCACATTTCATATTTTCGCTATCACTATCTTCCTCCTGAAATTGGATGAAAATAAATTATTCGATTGGAATTAATATGTGGTGAAATAGAAGCATAAAATGGAATCATAATAGTTCTGTACTTTGAGTTAGAAATTACAGACATTATAAGTATTTTCTCATTGGTATTTTCCAGAAACCAAAATCAGTACGAGATCAGATCGTGAAGTGGGTCAATGAGAAACATCAAGATTGCAGGAAAAATACACTTACGAACGTATTAAATAATAAAATCAATGAAAGTATTTAATATAGTGGGAATACTGGTACAGAGTTTATTATCTAGAAAACCGTTAAATTATTAGGTTCTTGCAGAATAAACAATAATTAAAGATTATCACCTTGCAGTTATTGCTATCCTCCGTGAACTAGTGAGAAGAAATTGGTCAAAAATGTGGAAAAACAAGTCGTGGATGCTTCATTAGAACGAATGCTATAGTCCACATTGCACTTATTATTGCATTATTTTTGGCAGAGCATGGAATCTCTGTATTGGAACATACCCTATTCACCAGATTTAGCTTCGTATTACTTTCATGTTCCCAAAAGTAAAGAAAGCATTGAAAGGAACCAAGTTCGAAACAGTGGAAGATTGTAGGGATAGTAAAGAGAATAATATCGAAGGAGATAAGGTGAAAGTTGAATACAGAAGGTCGAATGCAGTTTAAACAAAGAGTTTTCTGTATATGGAAGTAAATACGTTGGAGAACTATTCATTTCATTAAATATTAAAGTCATATTTTGATAACGTGCCACACTTTCTAACTACATATCCTAAACCTAATGTTAAAAAATAACTTGATGAAACTTATTGATTACCATTAAAATTTCTAGTCAATTTATTAGTCAAGTTAGAATAATGAAAATGATATTCAAAAATGAAATAAATTTTCTACTTCATACGTAGTGAAATGTGAAAACAAATATTAGAATTATTTTCAGAAAACAAAAAAAATTGTAATCTAGGCAATTCATGATAATTTTACACTACTTCTGGGTGGGTGGAAAAGCGTGCTAAGAAGCCTAGTTGGATTACAAATTATTACCAGCAGTACATAACTCTATTTTGCTATTAGCTAGATCAGGAAGGAGTATTGGGTGTATTCTCAAATGAACCGAACTGAAGCAGAGGGTAACATCAGCATCGAAATCCTACCTTCCTTCAGAATTGACTAAGAAGAGCTGGCTTCGGCCTCATTCTTTAAAAGAATTGAAACTCATTGGGAATATCCAACAGTAAAAATATTTCCATTCATCCCAGTCTGTTTCCTTTTATGATATTGGCTGGAATCCTAAGGGACATTTGTGAATGAATTATGCTGTTAATCGGATGCCACTTAACTATTCCACTTGAATGTGGACGATTTACTTCATTAGCAGTGATTACATTGAAATTCTCAAATGATTGTGTGGAAGAAATTCTGAACTGTAGAAGAAAAGACAAAGTAACCTATTTTATTTTTTCAAACATAGAAAATTAAATCTGTAACAAAACACATCTATTTGATTTATTTTCATTTTAACTCATCGTTTCGCCATCTGGTTGATTTTCTCGGTAACTTATTCGCCGTAGTGGAGGCCGATTCCTGTTGTTTACAGTTTTCTACCGCCCTTAATCATAAGTAGCAAAGGTTCCCATATCCTCAGGTATAGGCAACCAATATTTCACTTTGACGGGTTTTTTGCATTTGCAAAGTATTTCCAAGGTCGAATTTAGATTTTTCTAGCAATTTTGTTGGCCTCTATTATTTTGTAAATATATGTTTAATGAGAATTCGGTGTGATTATTTGTATTTTCATTTTATTTTAGAATTTTCGACTCGGAAATAAACTACCTTAAATTTCGAAGTTTTTTATAATTTCTCATGGTGGAAAAATTCAGTTAAGATAACTTTTTCATGGGGTGATCAATTGCTATGATTGTAAGAATAAGTAAATGAAAAACTATCACTGAAAAATAATAGGCCGAAGCCTATGTCGGCATATTATTTTTTGCTGTTCCAATTAGTATTGGAAATACTATACCTCACCGTGGTCCTTAAGGACAAGATTCACCGTCGAGTCCCGTGCCTGTAATTATTTTAGGTGTAACACGTGTGTAAAGTTTTTGTTAACTATTTTTAACAATGTTATTGAAACATTTGTAATTATTTTAGAACTGAGTCAACAACCAAATAAGTACTCTGTCTCCCCTTCGAACCGAAAATAGACTGTTTCGCACCCTATTCTGTGTGTCATTGAATCAGCAGAAACCCTGAGATTGTTCAATATTTATGAAATGAAACTTGATTCATTTCACACATCAAACTGACCTTGAGAATTAACTATTAAGGAATTTTCTAGTAAAACTCTAATTATTTGTAGGAAAGCTCAGACCAGAATAACAATAAAACGTCTGCTCTTCGGTTCAAGGGTTAAATCCTACTTACTAAACGAAAGGGAAGTCCAAAGTGGAAAAACTAAATAAAATTATGTTCAGGTTAGACGATGCTATTATACCTATTATACGTGTTCGATATTAAATCAATCAAAAATTCGAAGGGAGAAGTAACTATATATACAGTGTTATTAGGAAAACCGCCGAAACATGTCGATTTTTGATTTCTATAGTGCACATTTTCCATTCCTTACTGGAGGGGAGCAACCCTGTTGAAAAATGTAAATAGCATGGGGTAGTGAGTGATAGTTCATTTGAAAGGGGGTTTCATTCTCTATTCAACCGCGAAAAGAATTACACCACAAACAGGAAGGCAACTAAACTAACACTAATTTTTTCTGTTATTACAGTGAATTTTCAAAATGTTACCCGTTGACCTATTGGAAAAAATAGAGTCTGTTTTTGTTTGAGTCGTGATGCTTTGCAAAGTATCGCGAGTAATTTCCATTTAGTGCATTTAGAAACTTGAGTTTCTAACAACTTAACCATGCCACACAGTCCCCTAGGGCTCTGAGGAATATATCTGATACACCAGGGCTTTGGAAATGATATACCGAAATATGTCCCGGGGGGGTCCAATAGAATTATTGGAGTAATTGTTGCACACACTTCCGTAATTCTTAGAGTGGCACAGAGTCTCGTAGACTTTATATTTCAGGTAATTCCATAAAGAAATCCAAAGGAGTTAGATCTGGTGATCTTGAAGGCCATTTCACAGATCTTTGGCGCCCGATCCATGGTCCTGCATAAACAGTATTCAAATAAGTCCTCCTCCTTGTTGCAGAATAATGCCCATGCCAAATTCGTCTAAATTATTTTCGACAGTGGATGTGTCACTGTTTCCAGCATTTCCGAATAAAGGACACCAGTCAGATTTTCGTTAATGAATAACGGACCTATAATGTGGTCATCCAGTATTGGTGCCCACACAATAACTTTTTGAAAAAAAGTAGCCTCATCACTGAAACTAATGTGTTTCAAATAGCTAAGATTTTGTAAAATAGCGTTAGAGACAACTTCACAAGATTCTAGACGGCGTTATTTTTATGCGAATATGAGGGTACTGGATTACAGGAGGTAAGCAATTTATGGACAACCTGAATTATTCCAGAAGAATATGACAAACATGATGTACAAATGAGTATATTGAAATAGATTATGGAAATGAATGACATGAAAAGATGGCAGGAAAATTGCAAAAAGCCTATGGGGCGCAATGATTTCTGCAGACTTAACAGATATAGGCAAGTTAAGTGGTTTCCAAGGAACACAGAAAATATAGACCTAGGCCGAAACATAGGAAAAAATCTATGGAAAGGGTTGTTCATTCAGATCACTGAATAATATCACTAAAATATAAAAGAAAAATTAATCTGTCTGGGGAACAGTATTGGACGCTATACTCAACCTATAGAATTCACTGCTTGATAGAAAGATGCAAATTATTTTACGATTGAATTCTTTACTTATCAATTTGGAACTAATGAGATGATATACAAAAACCACACAAAATTCTAGGACATTGGTGAAAATCTTGAAATAAAGAGATGATAGGATTTCTTTAAAGTCTCTGTCCACTATACCGTACCAACCATGGCCGTGCTAGGACCGTATCAGACACGGAAAATAAGACGACAGGGTCTACCTTGCCCACTGTAATGGATTAACCGTCCGTGTTCTGAGCCCGTAAGCAACACGTATAAATACCGTATCATACGGGTATGATGACTGTTAGATACCCCTTTGACAACTATAGGTAATGTGAAGTATTGTATGTTTTTCCGGCTTAAGGCCAGACATACATTTTCATACACCTCTCCGATCCGACTCCGGTTTGATTTTGCCCCAAAAGAGTATCGGTGCAGGATCGCCAGTGGGTAATCACACTTGTTATACATGCTTCCGACTTCTTTCCGATTTACCGGTCCGGCTTGATACACTTGCCATTCTCGCCAGTGTCAATTCAGGTCCTCTAAGCAAAATGTTCAAGAATTTTAGAAACTGTTTGAAAGAAGTCATACAAAACTGGATATTTTCTGACTTTTTCAATAAGCTCCTCTGGTTTTAACGACATTTTTTAAATTTAATTTAAAGAAAACAAAAAACTCAAATATCAGAGAAACTCCAAGCGGTCCGCATCCCGCAGCTGGAGAACAAATACACTGCAGGATCGGATCTTAATTGGATACAGCAACGGTGTCGGGTGGGAGTGGGGTTGGCCACGTATCGGAACGATGTGAACTACTCTATTCGGACTAAAGTACCATTTCCCTCTCAGACACTCTTCCGACTGTATAATGAGAGTCGGATCTGAAGGGTGTATGAGAGGTGTGTCCCGGCCTTAAAGTGTATACCATCAACCAATAAGTTTGATACAGATTGATGCAGTGTGTCGATGTATTTGGATATTTGCGTAACTGCGTTTAATATTCGACCACCATCTACAGCACGAACAGATTGTTAGACCAACGTTTTAACGTGATATTTTCAGTAAATCTCGACCAAAACCGAAAAAACGCGTATATATAATTATTAAGCATGGTATATGTTGCATGTCCTATGAGTACAAATAGTAGTGACAGCGTTAATCCCTTGCATCGAAATGAGTGATTAATTAAGGTACGGAAACTTGCCGCATATCTCAGTTCTTAACATATTTTCGATTTTGCACGATTATTCAGGCATACGAGTATTGCTGATGAGTGTCACGGAAAAAAAATTCGAATCTTCGTGGTTATTGCGGTTTGAATCTTGAAACATTGTTATAATCCGGAAATAAAATGACATTTTCAATGGAATAAAACAAGTACGAGTCCCAGAGTTCTTGTACCAGCATACTGCAAGGCCAGATAGTGATGTTTAGAAATCAATTTTGGTCGTTAATTTTTCTGAGAAGGTGATACAAAAATATTTCGAAAATTATATTAAATCATGATAATGCGAGATTCTAACGTCGCTCACACTGAAGTGGATTTGCTTACTGCAACGCATCTACTATACCCACCAGATCCAGAAAAGTGCAGATTTGGGTTGAAACCCAAGCCAATTTTGAGGTTTTTGGACATGTTTTTTTTCAAATCAGAAGTGTACAAGTCGATTCATCAGAAGCTAGACTCTTTCAAGTATCTGTCAGTTACTTGGTAGTTTTGTTGGATGTAGTTGTTAGTTGTTAGGATAAATGCACGTATTTTGATATTTCGTTTTTAGCTATTTTCCGTCGCATTATGAAAATTATATGCAGGTGCAATTCTCAAAGGGTTCGGTATTTTGTGACTTCGAGATCGCTTTTGATATATATATCTGAAAAAACAGGTAAATGTATTACACCAGTAGCAATCTCTTCACTTAGAAAACTTATGATCGCTTATTATTGTAATACAATTAACGAATGCCGCAATAACGTTGAAACTAAGTAATGAATTTGATTGGGTGAAAATTCATGAAATAGAACCACGACGATATTCTGTTATCAATTGCTAAAAAGTGACATTGCGAAAATATCCCAGAAAACTCAGTTTTCCGTTTATGAAATATTTATTACATTTTCGGTGACCGCACAACGATTTCAGTATTCACGATACGAATTCAAATAAAATTCAAGTCAGTCGAAGCGGAACCCCTACGCGGTGGATCACACATACCCTAATTCCCTTTTAATTGACACCAGAATAATGAATTGTTTACTTATCCCACTCGAAAAAGGGTTCCGCCTTGTTTAATGACAGAGTTGAGCGAACGAGACCGAAAAACTCATTGGAAACTAATCCAAATTTATTACACGTAAAATTTTAAAAGGATTCCAATCCTACTTGATACCGAAAGCTAGAAAACGCTCAAGATTATGCTCTAGTCACGTTCCAGTCACTGTTTCGTGTCCTCTTACTTCTTCTAACTGGCTAGCCGATCGGCATGTCCTACCGAATAACGATAAAACTTCGGTAACACGATCTAGTAACTGAAAACCACTTTATTGGAAAACTTAAAGAATGGAACCATGACTTAGAGTTCATTAATGACTGTATGGACTTCCATTTAAGACTAACGTGAATTACTGCAGTGACAGAGCTGATAATCATGCGTTGAAGAGAACGAAATTGTTGAAAAATTGTCTCCTCCAACAAAAGAATCAGAATAGTAGTACCAGATATATGAGTTATATGCCTCTTGTTATGTCCGTCGTTTACCAGCTCAACCGATCTATTATTTTTCCTACCTTGCTTTAATCTTCGAGAATATCTTTCCTGAAAATAATCAACTCATATTCTCAACAACTTCACACCGTTTATTGGAAGAAAATAATTGCCTACTTACTTGTGTTTGAGTGAAGTATGCCACCAGCTTATTTTTTGCTAAAATATATCTTTGACATCAAGATATGAATGAATTTCAAGTCTGCATTCACAAAAAATTTAATATTCCAAAGTAGCCTCGTTGGATTTTCCAACGAGGCTATTTAGTAGTCTCAATTCGAGCTAAATAACTTTAAATTTTCAAATGACAAATATGCTGTATACGTTGAACTAGTCTGAATGTTCAAGTGATAAGCAAAAGTAATATTATATTACTTTTATAAAACTTATATCTTGTTATGCAGAATACGTAATAAATTCGTGATATACATTAAATCAATTCATATGTAAATTGATATAATTTTTTCTATTAGAATCATACACTGTTTGGAACCTTTGGTGTAGTAATGAATATTACTATAGTTTTATCCCAACACTAAACCGTTATTTTCAACACCTCGACACGTTTTTTGATAACCAAGTGATCATCTTCAAGAGGAAGATTAAACTGTGACGTGATTGTCTTAAATTAATTTTACAATGTTGCTTTATCTTAAATGCCTAGGAACCTATGCGACTGTATTTCAAGCGGAAATTTACGCTATTGAATTGTGTGTGGAGAGATTGGAAAAATCCAACCTCATACACAAGTCAATAAAAATACTCTCGGACATTTAGCAAATTGCCAAAAACGACTCTCCACAATAGGAAGGCAACAGATTGTCTCTGGTCTGGATTTCTGCCCATAGTGGCTTGGAAGGCAATGAAGCTGCTGACTCCCTTGCGAAGGAGGGTGCTGCAAGAAGCTTCAAGGGACCCAGATCCTGTCATTGACATCGCTTTAGGCTTTACCAAACATCTGGATGGCAAGAAGATTTATGGATTTATGGATTCATGGACGGGCAGAATATTCCAGGATTGGCTCACTACAAGGCGTTTATTCACCCTTCGAAGCTTGATACCAAACAGTTTTTGGACTACAGTAGGAATGAACAAGGATGTCTAACAGGCCTTCTTTACAGGTCACCGTCATTTGAATCATAATACGCAGAGACTCGGACAGTCGGAAGACAGTGTGTATCGCCTCTGTTTGGAAAATGATGAAACAGCAGGCCTGGTATTTGGTATACATTCAATATATATAATTCATTTCACATATTTCAGTAATTTATGACAAATGAAATTGAGAAAGCAAACATTTCCAGATAGAAGTATAAGGAGACCAAGAAAATAACTCAGAAATTGGAAATAATGAAAATCCTAATTGTAATACGATAACTACTGTAACTGATATTCAATGAAATCGGGGACCGCTTCATTAATTCTATTGTACTTATTTATTTCTTCACTTTGATTTTTTTTTGAGCCTTATATGCAATAGAAGCTCAATCATTCAACCCGGCATATATGTATACCTTTTTGTAGATTAATTAACCAATAAATATTGAACGGCGCATCTCAAAAAGTAATAGAATCATACGATTCACTTTAGAGTGACCTGATAAGTTTGCTTTTCCATTTGAATGTTTAAAAACATCATCAGGCAGAATCTTTCTTCTCCATGAGTAACCTAGTACTCTCGCAATGAACTTAATTCAGTGGAAATTCGAAATGGAGACTATTCAGTTCATTCTACGAACTAGCCACCCTGGGAGAAATTAAACGAACACGGTATGTTCTTTTTTCGTTGAAAGGAAATAATATGTGGGTTGAGCTTTAATCAACTCCCAAACACGAGAGACGTCCGAATCGAATTAACTCGACGAGAGAGACAATTGAAAATACAAATAAAGCGGCAAAACGTGAAAAGTGAGGTTACGCGTTCACTCATATCATTAATCAAGCCCGTATCTCTCTCTCCGGACCGACCATATAAAACAATGAACACCTATTTTATCTAAAATATTTCATATATTGTGTCACATTTATTATTTGACTGGTGTTGATAACCGTCGTTTTATGTTTGGGGAGCTGCGAAATTAATTTCATATCATGAGGTAAATTATCGGATTGTCCCTACGGAAGTTTATGTGGCGACGGTATTCAACGGATTTTCAGGAGTGGTTTGTACGTGGTGATATCTTTAGATCAAGGAAAGCGATAAAAGTTATGACTTACCATCAGTTACAATGTATGCTCCAAATCAAATTGTAGAAGGAAATAGGATTCACTGAATGTTAAACTGCTGGAAAAACTAGAAACAATCTAAATTTTATTAACAACAAATAAAATTAAAAACGACCAAAATCGTACCAACAGGAAAGCTTTACAGTTTTGGGGGTGTATTATCAATAAACCAACTCCCAAAGTAGACAATATAAGATTGTAATAGAGGTATGAAGACCTCGGCTTATTAAGGCATCTGACATAATTGTACAATTCACTCAAAGAAAAATATATTCAAAACGATCAATTTTAACTTTAAAATAGGTAAGCATCTATCTACCTAGTAACAACACAAAACAAATATACTATCTTAATCTTCAAAGTGATTCAAGGGATTCACCTTCTTTCATGCGTGTCACATTTTTTTGATGATAGTTTTGATTCTGCGATAACTTCGGTGTATAGTGAAAATGCAATTATAACGATGAAGGTAACTAAAGCATTCATCAGTATCCGTCTGAATAGCTTTCCAATCACCACATTATATGCAAATGTTTTTGTCTATATGCGGTCGCGGCCTATATCCATCGATATAACGGAGCCAAATATTACCACCCTCGACACTACTACGGTTTTGACAAGATACTAGTGTTGCTTTTTATTCTGGCATATATAAATCCATCGCGAGAAATGAGAAATGCCATGCTGAAATAAGTTAATGAAACTGGTATAGTTCTACTCGATCATCAAAGTAAAACGATATTCTTCAAAGTGAGATGAATTCCAACTGAAAATAAGGAGAAAACAATGTATCGATATATAGTTTTTTCTTCACACTCCACAAACTCTACCCAGTCCACTCTGTTGAAATATTTTTTCTAATTATTGAAGTTTTTGGTAGATTGATGTTCTTCCTACTCCGGAACCTCAAGATTATATCGGTTTGCCGTATTACGGCAAAAATTTCACCGGACAAATGCACAAGGTGGTCAGTTTTCCTCATTGCGTCTACACAGAGCACATGATTCTCGGATCCAATGACAAACCTCTTCAAGGTGAGGAAAGTGTTGATTGTTTATTGATGCAGGCGTAACCTCCGTATGTATTGGGGATTCGGGAAAAGGATCCGATCGGCACAACTTTCTTGAGAAAAAAAAAACTTTCTTGTTTTTTACAATCAATGCATCCATTTTAGGGTTATGACATTCTTATTATTTCAGTTGTGGCAATATATAAATATTAAAAAAATAAAAATTATAAAAGATTACTGAAATGCAAAGGCCGATTGGCCTATTTGTTGATAGTCAAAAGAAAAGTGTTTTTCATTTTAAAAATAATTCAATAATTTGGCATTGATTGGTTTGAAGCCAACGATGAAAATTTACTTTCCTTCGAGATTTTGTTGGTATTTTTTCACCTAGTATTGCTTAAAAAATATCATTCATTAGAGATCCGCCTCGACTTTGCGCAGGTCTATCTGCGAACAATATTAATTTATTCAAAACATTGGAGGAAAGGGAGTGCTTTCGATGGAAACTTCCCTCCCGGATTCGAACTAGTACCTACTATTTAAGACCTGGCTTCACACGTATAACATCTACATATTTCAACTAGTTTACACGAAATATTAATGAGTTATACACATAAATCCTCCTTTTGAATCACACTGTCCATTTGTGAAAACCAACAACTGACAGACAGATTGCCAGACAGATATTCATAGATAGGTGTTGTGAAACTGCATGTCTCTTTAATATTATCAAAATATACTTGTTCCTTACTTGTTTTCACTATCGTGAGCACTTGAAGACAAAACAAATTATAAAATCTAAAACTTTTAATAATTCTCAAAAAAAAAGTATTTTATTCAGAAAATCCACAATAATAATTTCATCACCATCCTGAAAAGATGAAAAGTTCTCTATATACTACTTTTCTCATCCTAACTATACGGAATACTGAAAATTCATTCAAATCCAACCAGCAGATAAAATTCAGGGATTATCATTTTACTCCAATTCATCAACGTAATGCCAGTGAAACGATTTGAAATGAAGAACCCGCAGAGTTCAGAGCTGAAACTTTAATTAACTGTGCTTAATTTGTAACATCAACTTTATTGTGATTACATACGATTGCGAGAACGTTTTATTAATCCTGGTGTCTGGTTGAAAACGAAACACTACTCGGATCCATTTGTTCGAGTTTGAGCAAATCGTCGCATATGTAATTCAAACCGTGATGGATAATGTTTCACAAGTTTGTAGGCAACAGGGCCTCCGCTGTATATAACGGGACCCGTTCAGAACACCTAATATTCTTTTTAATTATTTATGTATAGAATTTGGTACATTCGTTGAAGATTCATGTTTACACATTCGTAAGCTTTGACACTATAGATTAGATTCCTTGCCAAAATGTAAGGAGATTGCCAACGTCAAACCTTAAGGATTGTAAAACAAACACTGACTGTTTGGGCTACGAGAAAAGTTTCTGACTTCTGGCAAAATCTACCAGTATTGACCCATTCAAAAGATTATAAATTCCACAGGGAAAACCTCAAAATTAGATCTAGCAATCTATTTACAGGTTACTGTCGTGTAAACTCTCCTATGAAGAGACTTGGACTGTTGGAAGATTCAACGTAGTTTTCCAAAAGATCACCAACTTGACCGCGTGATAAAATATTGTGCACGAATGTGCATGAAAGAACGCCAATCAAAAATAAGCGTTGCGGGGTAAGGCCGAGCGCCGTCGCCTGTATCTTGATATTTGTGTTTTATTCTAGTTGATATAATGGATATATAGGGTCCGTCCTCTAACGTTTTTTTTTAACTAGTGCTTATTTCGTGAATGGTTTATCCTTCCGCTGAACGAATATGATTGTGTATACGCTTGAACAACGCTGGGAAATATTGCGACATTACTTTGAAAATCATGGTGATGTTGCGTACGGATTTTGGAAGAAGAGAATCACCGTCAGCTCTGTATTTTCTTTATCTTGTGAAAAAAGTAAAAGAAACTGGCAGTGCGTACACCCGAGAATATTGCTGCTGTGGCATAAAGTGTGCGTGAAGCGCCATCAACATCAATTCACCGTCGTTCTCAACAATTGAACATTTCGGAGACATCATTGAGACGAATTTTGCATAAAAACTTTGGTATGACGCCATACAAAGTCCAATTGG
>WOGN01004075.1:0-14528 GCA_015342105.1 Leptinotarsa texana
GACATTGTTAGATCAAGATCTTCAGATGATGTGGTGCTCCAGGTTTTTCCGGGTTTTCCTGCAGCTGAAAAAGCAAATGCGCCACTGGAATCAATGAAATCTTTAAATGTTAGGATTCTTAAACAGTGAAGTTCTAAGTATACTGAGTTGAAATTCGAAAAGATGAGCAGCCATAGTCCTTCACGTTTTTCTGATATGTACCGCTCTTAGGGGAATCAAATGTGCCAAGTCACTTGAATACTTCTCATGAAAGTATCTATAGAAGAGAGACACACCCCCAAATCTTTTTTGCGATGTTCCAGACTATCAAGTTTACCGTGTTAGGAATCACACGTTGAAAGGTAAGACCTCATTTAACCATGGCTCGCAAAAGTTTCTCGACTTCTGAGAGTTGTCGTTCATATGGGGGGCGAACAGATTTTTCAAACAGTGATGTTGGCGTCTCCAATCAGGCGAACGGATCTTTTCTCGATGGAATCCAACAGCATCAGGGTATGCTTAGGAGCGAAGCTCAATACATGAGAACAATACTCCAAAGAAAATCTGAATTTATAAGGCATCAAAAGTTGCTGAGGTTTGTACATTTTTCTAGTTCGGAACAGTGTTCCAAGATTTTGAGAAGCAGCCTTTGCAATTCCAGCGACATGATTGGGATAGGATATTTTGGGGTCCAACAAATTTTTGGAGAAAACCGATGCCTGGGTTCCCACATGTGGTTTACTATTAGAATTTGGACGGCCGGTATAAAGTCGGTCTAAAATCGTTATGTGTGCAACTACCGTATGCTGAATTTTGTTAAGGTCAGGTTTATTTTTGAACTGCCAGCTAGGGAGTGTTAAACGGAAGTGTTGGCAAATATCAATTTACTTTTCTGAAAACACTTGGTCGGTGGGGTGATTCTATTTCGATTCGAAAATAGTTTCAAAAATGATCTTCTGATTTGTCTATTTGTCTATAGATCGATGCTGATAAGCTGTTATGCTTTCCCGTGTTCACAAGATAGGATAATACCAACAATTGGTATAAACTTCCAATTTGTTCCATTCCTAATATTCGAAAGAGATGCTTGAATTCATATAGTAGTTCCTTTGCTACATGATTTCAATCAATGTTCCATTAGACGTGGCTATACAGATTCGCTCAACAGATTCAAGGTATATGTCTTTGTCATTCAGTTTCATCAATATTAATGAAAATTTTGACATATATTTGGACTGGAGAGTGAAATCCATATGATGAGTTTTTCTGCAGTTAAGTGCTACTGAACCAGTTGGAGATCGAGAAAAGGTCCCTTTCTGTTCTTTCTTTGATTTTAGGTCAGCTTTCGTCTTCATGATAAATTGCATACAATATAACGCCTAATAACTTTGGACTAGTTTTGGTGGAGAGATTTGAAAACTATTCGTGTATAAGAGTGTTCTTATTATCTACAATTTGATGTAACTGGGTTATATAGACAAAGAATTGGGGATATTCAGTACATGGTGGGTACATGGTACATAGGGTCCTGAATTCAATATAACGTTTCAGTTCCATTCAGTATGCCAGTACAATACGAAAAGAACAACGTAATACCGTTCCGAGAGTGTCGCCCGAAGAAGAAAGAATACAAATAATCTCCTCGAAGCCCTATCACGACTACAGAGAATTCAAGACAGGACTCTATCTAACGCTGATATTATGCGATTCCTCAACTCATTTATATACGAGGGGTTTCTTCAATCAGACCTAATGTCAACAATATCGTGACTCGCCTTCGTTGTTGTATCAGACCGAGGTTTCCCAGACTGGAATATGGATGGCTTCTGAAGCGGCAGAATTTCAAAAAGTGCCCATTACGATTGTTATTCTTTTCGATGAGTTTACAACACTATGGTTTTGGTAAATGAAGATAAAACACACGCCTCACACTTTCTAATGGGAAATTATTCTCGTGGAATTCTTTGATTTTCTGTTATAAATACGTTAGCTAAATGTATCTAAATTTCTGGATCAATATTATGAAGAGAAAATGTTCGTTTGTCTGTTATAGGCTTGTGATATATCGTTTGAAAGGTCTCTTCATTCTCTATTTAATTAATTGAAATCATGTGGTTACCTGAATTCGATAAAATACACTCAAAAACTAAAATGTAATGGAATGTAAAACGTAATGTATTGAAGAATATTAAAAAGAACTATGGATGTTAACGAAGTAGATATTCAAAATGTTCACCGCGAACGTCTTGGCAATATCCTAATATCATATAAAACTGTCTTCTAACAGTATTTTAACATATCAGGCATGACCGACCTGATCGCAAGTGTTATTCGTTCTTTCAAGTCATTCAAATCTTAAGGTTTAGTTTTGTATACATTGCTCTTTACATATCCTCATAAAATGAAATCTAATGATGAACAAATCTAATGATGAAAGATCAGGTTATCGCGCTGGCCATTCAATCAATTCTCGCCTCCCTATCCACCGATTGGGTATTCACTGTAACTTGAGGGTTTTCTACAATTCCTGCCCAAACATTAACCTTTTGAGAGTATTGCATGTGTTCTTCTCTCATCTAGTGAGAATTTTTCAGTAGCGGCAATTTTGCCGATTAACATGACCGTTAAGAGACAAAGTACACTTATCAGAAAACATAACGTCTTCTAATTGGATGATATTGTTATCCAATATGTCCATCATTTGCTCACAAAAATGAGTTCTATCAAAATCATCTTCCATGAGCTCCTGAGTAGGTATTCTTTTATAGGGATGCATTTTATTTTCTTTCTTTATATTTACTATCGATGCATGGCTAAAATTAAATGTAGTGTATGCCTGTCTACTCGATGTATGTAGATTTTTCTCAAACTCAAGCATCACATCTAATTTGAGTTCATCACTCATTGCATTGGCAGCTGCTTTTTAAATCTGCCCCACATGACTAAGCTCGCGATACTGCTTTTCTATTTTGCTTATTGTTCCTTGAGATATGGGCGGTGAATTAGGAAATTTCCCATGAAATAGGGGAGCTACTTCCTATTGCGTTCAGGTTTCATCTCCGTAACCAATCATTTGTAAAACTGTTATTTTATGCATTTCCGTTAATCTAACTATTTGTCAGACTTCAAATTTACGAACTTCAAACTCGAATCAAAATACTGACAACTGGATAATGATGTAACATACAAAAGCAGTTGATAGGTCGTTTGAAACTCACGTTGCCACGGAAATTGTTCACAGTTTTTTAAATATATCAAAATTGTGTCAGCACCACAGGCATTGGTAGATGTCCGATTCTGCTCCACGACAACGCCCGTCCCCACATTTTACAAATCACTGCCTAAAAATCAAACGAATTTAGCCTCGAAATTCTGCTTCACGCACCGTATTCCCCACACCTCTCGCCAATCTAATACTATTTTTCACCGGTAGAACCTTCGCCAATCTGGACCAGGCAAATGGCCTTCGTCGACTTAATCGACATCCGTGCACACAATTTTCATGCTGACGAAATTGATCTACTTGCGTTAAGTTGGCGAAAGTACACTGATTCAAGTGGCGCTTATTTCGAATGAATTGAATGAGTATCCACTGAAATATTACGGTTCGAAGTACACTAATAAAAATGGAAAGAATACCATCTAAAAAGAACATTACTATGTATTTCATCAGTTCGGTGTTACAGAGCCCAAAAGCACGGTCTAGTATATTCTTGATGATTCCTCTCTTAGTCGATTGATGGTCATTGGATTTCTGGTTCAGATACTGTCCTGTGTGAGTGGGTTTTCGATATACAGATGTTTCCCATTTAGTGTCGGTCCTCTTTACCAATACGTCTAAGAAGGGCAATTCGTTGTGAGTTTCCTTCTCCATCGTGGAGCTAACAGGAGTATTTAACTACGTATTGATAAACCGTCCCTAAGACCAACAAATAGAGAGTTAAGCTAGCGTGGTCGATTTGTAGATATACCAGTCTCCAAACTCTTTCGACTTCCGGTATTGATTTTGTTGCTGATTCTGTTTACTCAGGCAGTTCATTTTACGAGCTGCAACCAATTATTACGCATGGTTTTTAACAGAAAAACTGAAAGATAATCTGACGTGGCCGGTTTTTTGGTTTACCAAGTTCCAAAATCTTTCGACTTTCGGTTTCAATTCTGTTGTGGATGACTCTCTGCACTCAGTCAGTGCATTTCATGAGTAGCAAACAATATTAATTCAACTTTCAAGAGCAAGACATCAGGAGTTAGGCTAGGGTTACCGGTTTGCAGGTATACCAATCTCTTTCAACTTTCAGGTTCAATTTTGTCGCTGACTCTCTGCACTCAGTCAGTGCATTTCATGAGGAGCAACCAATTATTATGGGAAGCTTTTTAAGAAAAAGCTAAAGCGAGAATCAAGCTAACGTGGCCGGTTTGTTGATTCACCAATCAACAAACTCTTTTGATTTTCGGTTTTAATTTTATTGCTGATTTTCTGCACTCAGTCACTGCATTTTATGAGGAGTAACCGATTATTATGGAATGTTTCTTGTTAAAAAACTCGAGATTTCAACAAGCGTAGCCAGTTTGTAGTTTTACCAGTCTCCAATTCCTTCCAACCTCCGATTTTAATTTTATTGCTGACTCTCAGCGCACGTCCAATGAGTTTTCATACATACTGTAACGAATTAAAGAACTAACTGTCTTAAACTAATTTATTTTTACAATATTTCACTAACTAATTTATATACACATGTTTAATTTATGTTCACAATTTGATTGATTCGCTTTTTAAGTACAGACTGCCTCACCTAGGGACTAGAGACCCTTATATAGCAGCAACGAACATTGTAGATTTTTTCTCGGCGTATACGGAGTTTTCGCGACTGGTCTGACCGCATCCTTTGCCGATGTCACGATCCCAGCGCGTGCAGCAACTGTCAGGGCCGGCCTCAGATTCATTACAATACAAAGATCGAGAGATCTAGGCTAGCTAGGCCTGCTCGTAAGTATACTGATCTCTGAACTCTTCTGATTTCCGGTTTCTAGTGTGTTGCTGACACTCTGCACTGAGTCAGTGCATTTTTTGGGGAGCAACAAATTATTATGGACAATTTTTCACGAAAAAATCGAGAGTTTAGGTAGCCGTGGTCCATTTGTAGGTTTGCCAGTCTCCAAACACTTTCGGTTTCAATTTTGTTGCGGACTCTCTGCACTCAGTCAATACGTTTTATGAGGAGCAAACAATATTTATTCAAATTTTAAGACCAAGAAATCGCGAGTTAGGCTAGGGTGACCGGTTTGTACGTATACCAATCTCTGAACTCGGTTTCAATTTTGTTGTTGACTCTCTGCACTCAGTCAGTGCGTTTCATGGGGAGTACCAAATTATTATGGAGAGTTTTTTATAAAAAAATCGAGAGTTAAGGTAGCGTGACCGGTTTGTAGGTATGCCGATCTGTGAACCCTCTCGACTTCCAGTTTTAATTTTGTTGTTGACTTTTCTCACACGGCCAGTAAACTTTATGAGGAGCAATAATTTTTTTCAAATGTTCATACTGACAGGTCGATAGTTAGGCTAGCGTGGCCCGTTCATAGATATACTGATCTCTAAACTCTTATGACTTCAGATTTCGATTTTGTTGCTGACTCTCTGCACTCAGTCAGTGAATTTTAGGAGGAGCAACAAATTATTATGAAAAGTTTTTTATGAACTAAATCTAGAGTTAAGCTAGCGGTGGCCCGTTCGTAGGTTTTCCAGTCTCCAAACTCTTATGACTTTAGGTTTTGATTTTGTTGCTGACCCTCTAAACTCACTTAGTGTGTTTTATGAAGAGCAGCAAATATTTATTCAAATTTCAAGATAGAAAAGTTGAGAGTTGAGCCAGTGTAGACACTCTCCAAGTTGACTTTGTTAAAAAAATTTAATTAATTTTTTATAGCATTTTACAGCAACAATTTAGTAAAAAATTTACCTTCATTTGTTTGATCCTCGTATTCAAATTTCAGTCAGTTTCACGCTATCTCAACAAAAAGCTAGAACTGTCGATTTTTCGAGATCGGTTCGGGCAGCAAAATTAATGTTCTACCAACTAACTAGCATAAAAAAACAACAAATTTTAGTTCGTGTTTTTAAATACCAGTTTTTTAGACCTTCAATGCTCAATCGTTCATCTTCTGCAGCATGGTATAAAAGTCTTACATATTTGATATGGATTGTAGTCAATACTTCCGAATTGAATGATGTATAGAATTAGTAAATAGAGTAATACAAAGATTTTTTTCATCAAATAAGAAAAGGTTGTTTTGATGTAGGAATGAGGCATTTTAATAAGAGTACCCACCGGTATTTGATCACAAGGAATATTTATTGTTCGAATTATTCGACCTGGATTCAATCCAATGCCGTTTCATCTTGAAGATCTTTGTTAGCAACAGTCCCAATCGAAAACAAAAAGAAAACAGAAAAAATGATTGGAACACCCACGTTATAAGCTTTCAATCAGATAAAAATTCAGTGGCGTTCTTTCGTTTCATAACTCGAAACATATTCAATTTCGGTTAAAAATTCATGACTATTAACGTTTTCAACTTCCTTGGCAATGAGTTGTGTTACGTCTGGGCATTAGCGAGATAGGTAAGTCTTTCAAGACTGAAATTTCCGTACAGTCATTTGGAATGAAACCGGAATTCGCAAGAAATATTTTTGAAATTACTGCATAATTGAAAACACTTTTGTCTACTGTCATTAGTTTATTTCTTTCTCTTCACCATACTTCCGGAACGATTATGTCTTCAAGGCGTGCATTCTCATATGTTTTCATACGTTTATTTATTTCATCAACCAATAAAAACTGTTTCTGAAATCAATATTCTACGATTGTTGATGGATAGGCAACATTTTTATAATAATTTTGAATTGGTCATCTATGTTAGTAATTGTGAATTGTCGCAACGTCCATTGATCTCTCAGTACTGCAACTTATGTGGTATTTTGTACATAACCTCAATCTATTCAAGACTCGAGATGTTGAAACTTCAGGCGGAGGTAATCAAGTTTTCAAACGTAGTTTCTCGATATTGTAAGGTATTATGTTATCACTTCAAACAACTCAAGCCCTCAATACAGAAATGGGTGGAAACCTGAATGGTTGATCACTCGACTGCTTCCTTGTTAACATTCCTTCTACAAAAGATAATGTTTCAGCGTATAATAGAGCCGATAGGGGCTGAACATGAAGCCTCGCTAAAGAATCACCAAACGTAACATCGCTTCTATAACCCCTCTATGGTTGACGCAGCTCTCCGATCTGCTCATTTCACGAAAGTTATATCTCAGTGAGCAGTATTCTCTCAGAAAGTTCCATAAATAATATTGAATATTTTATTTCAAGCCTGCGAGCTTTCTTAACAGCTTCCTTTAGATATGTGTCAGTCAACTTTGTTGTAGGCCTTCATCCTGGCATTTTATTTCAGAGACTTCATGTAGCTTTTCTTGAGTCCACAGATAGATTTCATTCCAGTGAAAGATTATTAGTTGCCTCCTTGGCAAGGACATTAGCTTCATCATGACCACATCGAAGTTACTTGATTCATGCTATCATATTAATCAATGATTATCTATCAAATGAGATGTCATTATTAAAAATGTCTGTACTTGACTCTTCTTCAGATCAAAAATGTTTTGCAAAGTTGCGATTTTTTTAAAACCTATTATTTCAATCAAAACTATCTACAGATATTTCAGATTTGTCAGAAATTTATAAATATCACAAATTCCTAGCTAGTTCAACTTTTCGTTTGAAATTTCATTAATATAAACTTAGCAGTACGAGTATATCGGGTGAACTATTTGGTTTCTTGTCTTTTATACACGTATTCAAATTCCTTATTAATCTAGATTTATTATTTTTCATTGTGAATATCTTACTCAGAAAATCAAGAAGGTCCTTTTGAATACACGTGATTTTTCTTTGACTTTCGAAAACTGTCAATGTGACTTTTTTTGTTGGGTAAGTATACAATCATCCTATAACTTACACCTTCATAACAATTACAGATGAGCAAATTCATCACTTAAGAGATTTGTTTGAATTATTTTCACTCTCAAATACATCTTGAGAATTCACTTGGTTCAGAATATGTTTTCAAATGTCAAACACGGAAGGTGGAAATGAGTAAATCACACCATAAATTTGTAATATGGCAAAAAAACTGATATATTTTGGACGTTCATCACTCAATAACAATATGAGAGTAGTTTGAAACTACGAAATTTTATGTCACAAACTAATAAATACCTTTGTAAAGTAGTTGGTTGAACACGAGACTTAAGTTTAATATCCACTGATAGCAGATTTTTTGTTCTTTCAACCACCAAATTCTTGAACGACTCAGATTTGAAGAATATAGCAAAAGTCGGAATTATCCTTGAAAGATTACAAGAGGAAGGTAAATGTGTTTAATTTATTAATGATTTGTGTGAATTGTTTGAAATATGATGATGTTATTCATGAGAAGTCGGGGCAGTGCAGCCACTTCGAGAGCTTTCATCGCTGCTTTATCCTTTCGAAATATACTACTACATATTAATATATTGAGAACATTTTTTTATTTGAGTGGATAGTAGCCAAGATCATTATTACTAATGACAAATTTCGCTTGACACGCCCCTACAGATAGGTAACCCTGTCTATACAAAAATCAATTGTTTACAAGACGCAGGATATTCCAAGATGTTTCCGAACGGTCCAGAACACTTTCGAACACTCCGTAATCATCAGAGGGAACAACTTTCAGCGTCTACAAGTAAGCCCTTCAGGTAAAAACGAAAACCTTTTTCTTGAATGGGGAATATAGCTTATAGCACCCTTTATTGTTCCACAATATTCTGGGATATTCCAGGATGTTTCCTAAAATCTAGACTATCCACACATGTTCTAGAATGTTCCGAGCTGTTCTGAAAGTTTGTGTCATACTTTCCATTGTTCTCGATTGGCATTTTCTGGAAGATGAAATTCTATTTTTCATATCTTTTAAAGCACGTCTCTCAGGTGAAAACTGGGACATTTTTCATGAATGAGGGATAGGGGCTACCATAACATGACCATAATATGACTCTCTTGATCCTTCCATATCTGCTACTCGTGCGAAGCCGGGTCGCTCCCTAGTATATTATGAACAAATAAGTTTTGATTACGTCACTTCTAGTAGCTGAGTATGATGAGCATTCGACTCGTATAGTTTCTAGAAATCATTTTTTTTTGCGTTCATTGTATTTTTTGTTGACTAGCTTGATATATAGATTAAATTTTGTTCAATTGAAGATTCCACTATGAAGCTAATATAACTATTGTGAAAATTTTTCCTGGGTTCATTTGCCGTGGTCTGCAGATTTTCCTGAAGTTTTGTCTACAACTACGGTAAATAAAATCAAAAGCCATAAGGCAACAGAAATTTTGATTGTTCTCAGAGCGGTCACTAAACTGTTTTGAGTTCAAGTCTTTCCTTTCATTTAATCGGTTTCGGTAAGTTCAAATTGAGTAGGTCTATTCGTTCGACGAAATGAATCTAGCTTCTGAATAAAGCCGGATATTCCATTCGGTGAGTGATTTTTCAGGTAGGCTGGAAAAGGTTAAAAACAACCAAACACATAAAAGTGATCTTGTTCACGTTGTGTCAGGCATATAGTATGTACTCTGCACCAGGGACTGAATTTCCTTTTGAATTCCTTGTGGAGTTGACATACCATGGTCACTTTTCTCAATCTAGTAAGGACCTGATTATTGGTCAGCCTACGACTACTTTTCTGCAGTAGGTGAGCAACACAAATGTTTAGCTTGAGAAGTTAGGTCTCTTGTGATGCACTCAATGAGATACTGTATCATGGTTGTAGCGTAACAACTGCAGGCCAGGCAACGCCCCCCTGATCCTGTCTGGCAGCGTGTAGGCATCTCGGCAACTCTGGAATCGTACCTATGGACCATCTTTTGGGATATTTACCACGGCAGCCATATCTGACGAGGTATGTTGATCGAACTATGTTGAGGTTGTCGCACGTTCAAGGCACAAGATTCCCACCTATACCTGATGATAGATTCAACCATGCAGGGTTTATCACCTCTGGGTTGTATGTGTCATCTTTGGAGCCTAGCCGTTTGCTGACCAGCCCAAGAAAAATCGTTTTCTCTCTTGATGCTGATTCTGTTTCTGCTGCTCAAGTATTTGGTACGGTTCAGATCAATAAGACACTGACAGTGAGTTGGTTCAGATACATACATCTTCTCGCTTCGGATATACATACTTCAAGAAGAGACGTCATTTAGGATATTTCTCACGTCTGTGATTGAACCTCACCCAACAGAGGTGTTCTGATGTCCCCCGCTGCAGGGAGGTGTTGGGCGTTACTTCGTTCCAATTGGTTGAATATTGAGATTCGTGTGATGTTGAGCGCAGGAAACCTGACTCCGTTCATGGTAATCCTCTTTTCCTTTCGGTGGAAATTTGTGCATTCCAATTTCTATATATATTACTATACTATATATTACTATATATTTTTAGAAAGAGAGTCTGTCAAGCATTTGCATCTCTTATAACGCAATAACATTTAGTGCCTATTCTGAATGCATATTCCGGTCTGTCAAGCATTTGCATCTCTTATAACGCAATAACATTAATGCCTATTCTGAATGCATATTCGGCAACTGTTAAAATTCTTTAACCTAACCTAGCCAATAATGAATGCATTGAATGAATCTGTAACGTATTCAAAAAACACTTTATTGTGAAATTCCACTTAATGATTTTACAAAAACACAACACGTGTTTCGCCATAAAGTGACTTCTTCGGGCGTGTCTTCACTAATTCTACATATTCAATTCTAGACATATCTTAATCTACAATTTGAAGCACCTGCATTTCAAGTACCTCACTTTTACCTAAATGAATTAAGTTACCTGAGCTTATGTCCCAGTTTCTACATTTAGAAAAATATTTGGTAACGGGGAGTTATTCAATTCTTATTCCTAAATCTATTGATTTCTAAACATTCTAGAAGATGGACTTTCAAATTCTTCTCTTCTAAATGTAACACATCGTATCCATGATTGAATTAATGTCCTTCCAAATGCAAATGTGGAATTGTTTTTATATTTACAAAAATACTTCTATGTTCTTTAATTCTTTGGGAAATTATTTTCCCTGTTTGTCCAATATGTTTGGGCAAGAGCCACAAGTTAGTTTATATACTCCTGATCTTTCCGACACCAAAGTTTCGTCTTTATTGTTTTATATAAATACATATGTATTCTTTCGAATACTTCAGTGTACTTAATTAATAATCGCCCCTCCAGAGTCAATATTATTAATTGTTTGAGATGTATTTGCACATAATGAATCATCTAAAACAGTTATAATTTATAAGGCTATTTAAAGTTATCTCTTGCATGACGGAACTGAAGGCATAAAATATTTGCTGAGCTTTTTTTTCTGAGCCAGTGACCATTACAGTGGTGAGACTGTGGTGCGCATGAAAGAAGTGTTTCAAAATACGACATGACCTTTTTCTCCCCTCCAGGAATTCTATGGAATAGTAACTGAATGAATTGAAAACCATTATGATCCGAAATTTGATCGTTTTCGTCATTATACTTCGAGTTGAATGATGATTCTAGAGTAAATGATGACCCTAGACTTTTTCTTTTCTTTTTCCG
This sequence comes from Leptinotarsa texana, assembly GCA_015342105.1. Lineage (NCBI taxonomy): Eukaryota > Metazoa > Arthropoda > Insecta > Coleoptera > Chrysomelidae > Leptinotarsa > Leptinotarsa texana. Next base: position 11,674 of record WOGN01004075.1, read on the forward strand.
GTATTGATGTTTTATCGGTTATCAAATAAATTCATCATCATCATTCCATATTTAGTGATATTATTCTTCAGATTTTCCAGATAAATAGGCAAATTGATTGAGTATGGGGTTGATAACTTTGACAAAATAGATAATTACCTGATAAGTATGCCAGTTATCAATATACACATTTGATTGGTTTATCTGAATTCTCTAGAATTCGCGTTCAAAGTTCCGAATAAAATTTTTTATGATTTCGAAAAGCTCACCAGGTCTTTCAGAAACTCCGAAAAATTACATTTTGTACATATTCCACCTTCTTCTAGAACCAGTTATAGAAAATGAAAATACTATATAAGAACGAAATTGGTGGTAACTGGAAACATTTTTGTTAATGATACAAAATTTTGAAAAATTTCAATCAGATTTTGAAGTTGTCAGTAGCTAAGGAGTTTGTTCAGATTTTGCGAATTACTGCCAATAAATTGGTAACCAAAATCTTGGATGCTTACTTTCAAACTGCATAAATGTGACAATATTAAGCATGCTGAATCAGCTCGTTCTTCAATCTGGTAGACAATTTCAGAAATGTGACGAACAGAAGATATGAGTAAATTTCTATAAGTGCGCCGCTGTAGAATAATATACCGGCATTTTATAAAGAACGCAAGATTTAAGGTCTTTTTAAAATGCAGTCAATTACGATTCATGATACCTTATTATTAAATTGCAAAAAATCGTGCATTGGTGCCGACCAGTCGATTCACTATTTCGAAAACTGCATAATTTTGATGAAAGATTGTCTGGACCAAAACTGATTTCGTTTGTTAAAAAACTTGTTTGCTGTATCGCTCGAAAGATTTGTTTTAATTTTTTTCTTATTGAAATTTCGGTTTTAAGTATGTCATGATTAATATGAAATTTTTGATGTGTATGACTTTCCCAAGGCCGTTGGGTGGTATTCGTTTATGATTAATTGTGATTTAAACACTTTCATTTGAATATAATGATACTCGGTTATGGTAAGAAAAGAAAGAACTTTCTACGACATTACGTAAATTCCTTTATGGATAACATCTGACACGAAAGATTTATATTTTGAGCAAATATTTACACTACTACTAGTCGAATCATAGACGTCTTTTCTTTAGAAGTCCTCAGAAACAGTTCCGATTATTATTATTTTTTTCAATATCGTAATCAGAATCGTAATCAGAATCCTTTTGAAGTAGTGATCATTTCTATTTTTTAAACAATATGTATGGCATTTATAGTGACCATTGTGCTTTGGGTGTTTTTTTTTTTTCAAAAAAGTCTTAGTATATGACATTACGTTAGATATTCATGCAATAACCATGGTGACAACGTGGAAGTTATCTTTGATGGATATAATGATGATGAAATTGAAAAGTCTCAAGAAATTGAAGATATATACTAATATAAATGTGAAAGTTGGTAAGGATGGATGTATGTATGTTTGTGGCTCTTTCACGCCTAAACGACTGAACGGATTCACATGAAACTTTACATAAATACAGCGTATACATCAAAATTATATGTAGGCTACAATTTATTGCTCCTTCAGATGGAAAAAAAATACAAAGTGCATGGGACCGACCTCTTCTGAACATCATAACTGATAAACTTCTGAAATCTACATGTGTATACGATAAGGATCCTCTGAAAGCAGCAATGATCAAGAAATCGGGTGCTTGGCTGAATGCTTTACCTGTTGTATTATGGGACCTCACTTGCGTTTACACGGTCACGGCTTCCCACTTAGCCGGAAGTTCGAAGTCTGCTGGAACTGCAGCATTGTCTGGCGAGAAATTGAAAAGGAAAAAATAGAAAATCTTGGTTGAAACTTTTGGTGTTTATGGCCCGGAGTCTCTGTTATTCGTTCATGAACTCGAAAGGAGAATAGGCCAAGCAAAGAAAGATCACCGTTCTACCTTTTTTGATAGAAAGAATTAGTATTGCTATTCAACGTGGCAATGCTGTTTTGGTCCTTCAAACTATTCCTCCTTCACATGATTTTGATGAGATCATGCATTGACCTAATTTCAATATGAAACTGAAATCTCTTCGAAACAAGCCGAGATATATGGATATTTATCAATATCCTATCAAGATTAATTCACAAGTGATTGATCCAACTTCTTCTTTTTCAATGCGGCTAGTGGACTCAGATCATTCTTGCCTCCCAAATATGAGTTGCAGTCCTCGTAGTTCTGGTCCCGTTTCAGTGAAAGAGCTTCATGAAACAAGAGCCGAATCGATCCTTCTACGAAACCCTTCTTCACTTGGAAGGATCGATCGCAGCTTGAGAAATTTTTCTTATGGAGATTTTGTGAAACGTGTTCTTTCTAACGAATCAGTAGAGGGTTGTCCTGAAAATCTAGAGAAGAAAATTGGATTGAATAATTTAGGAAACACTTGCTACACGAAAATAATTTTTCAAGTGTTGTTCATGACAAAGAATTTCAAAAACGAAGTTTCAATGATGAACGAGAACGGGAATGTTTCCTACTTATTCATCAAACTCAAACACCTGTTCATGCAGCTCCAGTTTGGTAAGAATGTATCATCTTTTCCTCCAACCGTTAGCAAAACAATAGCAAAATCACTACCACAGACCGCTCTGGATTGAATGATTCCGTACAGTCCATCTCGTCTTGTGTTTGAAAATCATTGCTGGAAAAATCCTCACTGGTTTACTCTGTAGTAAATGTTCAAAAGGTAGCAAAAACGTATGTGGAACTTCTGGAACTTCATCTAGCTTTTCCTGATATGACTAATAACCAGTCCGTGCAAAGCTTATTGTTAAATCATCTGAAAATGGAATTTTCAACAGGTGATGATCGACTGTATTGCCA
>WOGN01004077.1:0-14526 GCA_015342105.1 Leptinotarsa texana
AAATAAATAATAGAAGATAAAAAGCTTCATATCCTTTGTGAAATTTAATATTAAAATACAGTTAATTGTACGATTTTCACTATAAAGGGTTTTACAAAAACCTCGACACGTTTTTCGCTATGCAATAACTTCCTCAAGCATATAAATAATGAATCCAAACAGAATTAATTTGTGATATGAGAAAATTACTGAAAAAAAAGTTTTTTTTTCGCAGCCTATTGAGAAGTACAATAAAAAATCATTTCAGTTGTTCTTGGGAAGTATATTAATGAAAAAAATATCGAAATTTGGAAAGTACCAGTAAAATAAGTTATAAAAAAATATCAGTACTAAGAACACCACTCACATATTTTATCATGGAACTGAAGAAATATTATATTGCAAGAGGATCATAAGAAATCGTTAAAGAAACTAACGACTCAAGATTATCAAATAAAATTTAATTGTTCTTACTACTACTAATGAATATTGAATACATCATCAAGTAAACAATTAAATCAGTTTATTAGATTCAATCTTTCTTAAAAAAGATTATTGTGATAATACGCGATGATTCATTGCTAACATATGTTTCGACACACTGTGTCATCTTCTGAGCGAGTTATAAACTAACCTAGGTATATCATGTCCTCTCCATAAATAACAAAAGTTGCATTGGTAGGTAAAGAGAGGTATCACGGGGCATTTGGGAGATTACTAATGACATTGTTGATGATTGGATAATTATTAATATCTATCTGACAATTCAGAACAATATTTGCATCCACACTCTCCTAAACTTGCAGCTTACCACTCCGTGATTGAGAGATATAGGTATACGTCCCTCAAAACCAGTCACATTTCCAAAAAGAATTTAACAAAATCAAACAAATTGCCGTCGCAGTAATGGATATAAAACTTTCATCGTAGTCGATATACTAAACCAAGAACAAAACCGCAAAACCTTGAATTTATTCTACCCTAAATAATGACATCGTTTTGTGTGTCTGACGTATCTCTGTTAGTCTACACACATAATATCTAGTTTCCTACAAAAACTAGGCATTCAAGACAAATAATAATATACATTCATTTATAAATAATTCAAAGTCAGCACGGGACGGATTCAAAAAATCTGGGGTCTAAAAGCTCAAATGCGACCATTGTAATGCTTTATATATAGGACAAAATGGTCGCAGTTTCAACCACAGACTCGAGAAGAATTTGAGAAGTTACAGATTGAATAAACAGTACTTCAACTACACCAATCATCTCATAGAAAACCCTTACAATTTCACAAAATGTGAAAATTCTTCACATTAAACCAAAAAGTCTGAAATTGAATATATTGGAATCTTTATAAATTAAAAAACATCTTGCCAATAAAAACAAAATTATTCTGAATGATCAGATAGATATTCATAGTTCTCCAATCATCAATAATGTTATTATTAATTATTTTAGTAAATATTTATGGAGATGACATCATATACCTAAGTTACTTTATAAGTAATAGCATTAGTGTCAGTGTTGTACAAATTGTGAAGTATTATTTTTACCCCACCCAATCAACTGGCTATCAGTAATTGGTCAACGTTTATCAAAACGATGTTTTATTTAAATTCGTGTCGTTTTTAGAAGATAAAAAATTTTATTCGCTCCTGAATGTAAATCTTTCTTTAAGATTTCGAATGAAATTAGTGTTATCGTCATTCTGAGCACATTTATAACAATAAATAAACCCGTGAATGGCGGATTTCCTTGGCCATCTATTTTAATGTTCTCTTCTGTCACTTCTAATAATTAATAGATTCGTGTGTAGTCGAACACGTGTTTCTACTTGAAATTCTCTGTTGGATTTGCTGCGATAGTTTATTATCAATCAAAACGACGTTGGAGGATTTCATGATTCTCATCGTAATTCAAAACATTTCGTGAAGAACGTGGAGGCCTGTAATAATGAATTATTCTCTGATCAGATTATGGGTTTAATGTTCTGACTGTTCAGTGAGTTAATTTCAAATACTACGCATTTAAACCCATCGGTATATGTAAATTTCTCATACAGATTCACTTTCGTTAAATTTTTGGTTCACACAAGATGTCTATTCGAAAATAATCTTTGACTAATCAAGCTCTCATATAAAAAATAGAAAAACGTAAATACACATCAATTTATGTAAAGAAAGATTATTGGCTTTCTTCTTCTCTATCTTTACACAAAAACTCGTTTATTTCATGTTCATTTCCTTCGTTGATTTATTATGTTGTGTAGCGTTCCTACGAATAATATCTGATTTATTTCCATGTTTGGAGTACACACTGTGAATAGGAAAAAGTGATTTTCATGCGTTCATTATTCAATGTAGTTCTGGGGTTGAACCTAGTCAAAAAGTTAAGTTTAGGTTTGACGATAGTCGTATCACTAAGTGTTCTAGCTATCTCTTCAATTTATTGGAGCCTCTGAAAGAGAGGACATTGACAGATCAAGATCTTCAGATGATGTGGTGCTGCAGATTTTTTCGGGTTTACCTGCAGCTGAATAATCGAAAGCGCCACTGGAATCAATGAAGTCGCCCCGGAGAGTTTCATAATTTCATTATTTGTGTTACTTTCTTCTTCAATATATAAATATGATTTTTCATCGAATTTTCATATGGCAGTAGTTGTTTCGATAGTTTTTTTTCCAGTTTGTATTTGAAAAAAAATTCTATGCATTATCGAAACTTTATTTTAAATTTACTTACTTTCTTCCTTCCTTCGGATGTTTGCTACATTTTTTGAATAAAAATGGAGGCGTAAAAACCTAGAAACATTTCTCTCTCAAAAACCAATCTCGTATAAAAATGTACACCTTTTAATTAAAAATCAATTTCATTATCATTACCGTGAAATTTTACCAAAATTTTGAATTCATTTGCGTCATCAAAAGTTATTTTCTTGTCCGTTCTATCAGTTACTTTAAAAAATCATTTGATAACTGATATCCAGTTTAGATGTCAATAGTATACAAATGTTTATGTTGTTAGCTTACAACTATAGTCTTTATTTTATGAAATGTCGTTTGTCGGTGAAATTTCAAACGAGAATTAGATTAGCTCCGTTTTGAGATTGATCCGTTAAATCAGGTGATCGTAAAGGTCATTCAGTCATTCCTTCTAGTAGGAAATACATCAGGTAACTATAACCCTATTAGAAAATACTATATTTCTTCAAAAAAAAAAAGATACAATAACAGCCATAACATCAAGTCCCTATTGGGCTTATATATGTCTATATGATTTTTCCACCGAGAGTTTTTGATTATGAATATCCTGCAAAAAGTACTGCAAAAAATTTATAATTCACTCCGAGAGTGGTTGAAGTGTATTGAATTTTACTTCTGACATATATTGCACCCACTGGAATCAAGTGGGCTGATTCAGTTGAACACAATATTATCTTAGATGTTTAAGACTATTAAAGTTTAGGTATTCAGTCAGGAGAAAGGTTTTATGTGAAGAATATAGCAGCCACAGGGTATTCTTACGGACAAGTTTTTATATGTATGTAAGCAAAATAAAAAAATATATGTAATTTGAATTTTATGAAACGTGTATTGCTCAGTCTGAATTTTTGTTGCACCATGGCATTGTATTCGTTTAATCTTTGTGCATCTCATCGGGTTCAATTTACATTGCTAATATATACATATCAAGCAATAAAAAATATCTTGTCTAATCCATTGAGTATCACTGTCGTGACTCAATGATAATAATAAAAAAATCATGATTTTACCAATATGCATATATTTCTTTCAAGTACTAAATAAACCCACCAGTAATGCATTGTTTGGAACCTTTGGTGTAGTAACTCCAGTAACCCACTAGTCGTTACAGAAAAAATAATCATAATTTTGTCAATACGTGAATACTATGATTACAGCTAAGAGATATAAACTTATTAGGGGTTATAAAAAAATCTGAATAAAGAATACAATTGTTTGCATCAAGTAAGGTAACTTTCAGAAGTAACTGGTGAAATACAAGAATGGTAGCAATATGATGAAACACATTAGCGAATACAAAAGAAATACGGTATGTACTCATATTTTATGGCAAATAAGAGGATTTCGGAAAAATGGTTCTACGTGTGTTAGCAAGTGGACTAATCCAGCGCCAATTTCACGCATATATCTATTTGGCGCAATGCAATTTTATTGCATGGCTACTGAAAATGTTACTCAGTTTGTATAACTTGCTAGTTTGCTAGTTGCTAGTTCGAAATAGTGTTCCAAGTTTCTGAATAGCTATCTTTGCTACTCCAGTAACGTGACTATGCAAAAACGTGTTGGTATCCAATTTGACTCCTAATTCTACGTAGGTAACGGAGTTACCACATTCACTTTATTAGACAAAACGATGCGCAGATACTCTCCGTGCTCCTATATCACAATTTCGAAAGAAATAATTTTGCTTTCAGAAATCATAAAATTTCTCAATTCATTTCTTTTGTTGGAATCTTCGTTAAATAGTTAACTTAAGCTCAAGTACGCGTCATATTATTCATACAACTTTAGTTACATGAATTACTGATAACGATTTATGAATTTTGTGTTTTTCACATGATTTTTTAAAACAAAGTGATTGAATAGCCAAGATCACATAGTAACTGAACAACCTTTTCAATTCATAATTTATTCCTACTACTGTTTTAGAGAATCGAACAGAATACATTCAACAGAACAGAAATATTGAGAGTTGAACTTATCACTCATTTGATTACAGAGCATGCTTTAAATTTTCTGAAGAAAGGGCAAAAATGAACATAATATTTCAAATTCTGTTCATCTGTAGTATTCAAGAAAACAACCTTTTCTATCATGAAAAATGAGAAATGAAACGTTCTATATTTTTTCACAACTTTAATTTGTGGTAGAAAAACATAGAAAGTTTAATTTCTCTTAGTAACAGCTACATCCACCAATTTAATTTTCCTATCGTTCAGGATTTTTTGGAAACGCCCTATAATTGAATCACTATTAGTGTCACGAACACCGGACGTAATCCCCACACAACATCCAAACTGTGACCCTAGGAGGAAATGAAAAGAGGATTTCGGAAACAAGACGATAAATAAACGAAATAAGCTATGCCAGTGCAAGTAGACGTGAACAAGAGACAGGTAAACGAGGAATATAGCCTAGAATGTCGGAAGAAGCACAATTGCTTCAAGATATCTTGGGCGATAAAAGACATCTGTAACACAATTGTTCTCCTTGCCGATCGATTTTCCGGGGAAAATGTTACCGGGAAACACGACGTTCGTTCGAAACTCTCTCTTGAATAGCTCAGCTTAAAGGCGATAATCGCCCTTCGCCGCTTTGACGTATCGTTCTTTTCTGGTCGGAGTTTCCTCTGTTTCTAATTTCTACTTCGGCCAATGAAGGTATATGTCTGGCGGTTCCCTTGGGACTGTCGGAACTTCGGATCTGTAATGAGGTCGATAAATATAAATAGTCGTAAAGTACGATTAGTAGAGCTTAGTTTGAACATGCGGGATTACAACTGAATATTTTCATTTTGTCTGACTTTCTTTCGGAATATTTGGTAGCAGTACATGATTTGTTTTCGGACAAATATCCTGAATTCATTAAATGTTGCACTTTTCTTACAAAAAACTGCATGTAAAAAATTTTCGAGGCGAGATGCAATGCAAAGATGAGCTTCCACATCGACCGCTAAATGGAAATTAGCTTTTTTTGTTATTTTTCTTTAACTCTCTATCTCTCTACTGAGATAGAGCAAAATCATAGATGAAACCAGAGTCAAAACATTACATCAAAAATATATTTTAGAGAGCGTTGAGAAATCGCTCTCTGCCTCCCTGCATTACTGATTTCAGTAATGAAACCTGTTTTTTGTTAACCAGCTATCGTACCCCTACGAACGACAACCCTCAGAAGTCGAAGGTTGTGCGAGCTAAGGACTAACGAGGTCTTATCTTTTAACGTATGATTCCTAACATGGATTGAACGATAACAAGTGAAAATCGTTCTTTCAGCCCTAGGGCTTGAACCACCGACTCACACATCGGTCAGTTGAGTGAGTGAACAAAGCACCCATATCGAAGAGAATTAGGGAGTAAAATTTGTTACAGAAACGTTAGTTACAAATAAAAGTGGTAAAAAATAAAGAAAATTTTCATTTCTCTTCATCCATCAATTTATTCAGACTCTATAAGATCTACAATTTCTTAAGTGGTGTTACGCGATTGAGATTAATACAATCTTCAATTAATTTTTCACACCTTTCTTTCCTAGCTTCATATTTTGAATCGCAATTTTTGTACTGATATTCTGAATGCACGAACCGACAAAAAAAAATACGGAAACGTGTTCAAAGACTACATCAGAAAAGTAACTGATTATGTATACCTTTCACCTTGTGAAAACATCCGTTTAATCAGTGGTTTCAACTTCAACCGTTGATCCGCATCAGCCACGGGCTCGACCGACGCGATACCCGCGCATTTGTGGACGATTGACCGATGATACGCGTACATGTAAACGACACATTTAGAACAATAGCAAGAACAGAACGTCAGCACTGATCACCATTCCTTTGTAAGACGGTTCTTGACTTTTACGTTATGGAAAATTGTACCAGCAATATAGATTTGTCTTTCAAACATCATATAATTGTAAATAAATGCAGCATTCAACAACCCACCTTCATAACGAATCCAAAACTCTTAATATAGGTAACTCCAAACACTTTCAAACGTCCGGTCGCCTCTTGGATATGCTGTGCTGTGTTATTATTCTGTTGTACCTTCCAGAATTGGAAAATGTTCATTCGTTCGGCCATAAAACATCACGGGAATTCTGTGGATAGTTATTGATATATCACTTCTTTTTACACCCCTTGGTCCTAACGCCTGAACTGATTTTTATGATGTAATTTGTGGGTGCTTGATGATGGATCGAGCACATTCCTGTAAACATAAAAAAAATCAATAATTATAACTACCGTTCAAAACAACGATTGTGATATAGGATAAGGATCAATATAAGCGAAAGTACAAAATTAATTGTATTTCTACCGATGACGCTGCTGTTCAAACAGCCCACAGCTGATCGGAATAACTGAATATTAAACTAAGATTATGTTCATTTGGGTATTTCAAAGTGATAACTCCTTATGGGAGGGTAAACCGCTTCGTTACCTAATGCGTTACAGCGTCAGGATTCTCTTCTCTCGGCGGACAGATGCTCAGTGTTTAGTGTGCTATGGACATGTACTGTGGACAGTATTTTAAAAATCTAAGTAGCAAGCACGAAATATTCTTTTATTATGTGTATATGTAAATTATTAGTATTATTATGTAATTCTACAAAAGTAACAATTGGCTTATGATAGCTATAATATTTGTACATATGCAAAATAATCAATAACAGATTTTATTAATAAATAATGTTCCCATTATCATACACTGAATTTAGGTAATAACCTAAGCTTTCCTCAAGTTAAACAATTTCAATATTAAATAGTTCAACTTAGATTAGTTTAAGTTATCACATCTGTTGAGCGGCCCGAGACGCACATATTTTTTTGTGTTTTGAGTTAATCAGTTTTGAATTTATGAGAGTAATGTTTTTCAGTGCCTTTATTTTAAATATGAGAAACTGATGAATAGGTGAAATGAATTATTTTCATTCAGGGGAAGTAGAATAAAAAACACCATATATGAAAACAGCTAATGGGATTTTGTTTTTGTTTCAGCATCTGGCTTAGTTCCAATGTGTCTGGTAAGTGTCCTATCTATACGTAAATAAAGTTCTTTCGATTTTAAATGATTTCCTAATGAATAATATATCCTCATATATTCTGCTACAAATTTACTTCTCACCAAATCTGATATTTGTGAGTACAATGCGATATCTATGTTTCTTTGTATTGCTTCTTGCTAATACACCAACTCATAAAAATTACAGGATTTGGTAGAAAATCAAAACTTCGAAAGTTATACGTTTCAAAAAGTATTCATTCTGTATTGAAATTTCTGACGTGATACACAATCTTGTTTTATCAATACTAGTTACTAACATAAACGGAATTGACGCAAAATTCTGACGTTTGCGCTTTTCGAAGGGGACGTTATTTTCAATATAATGTTCATATTGATAGGATGAAATATCTTGATGGTAGTATTGATATTTTGGTAGGTATTCACTGAACACTGTGAACATAATTTTTTGGCTCTTTTTTTTAGTTCATCAGTTCAGTTTGAGTTAATACAAAAGCAAGGACATGTCCCTATATTTGTCATATATACATCAAATATATCCTTTGATTATTCCTTTTATTGAACAAAAGTAATATTGAGTTCATGTGAAAATCCGGAAATCGGTGATTTTATAAAAATGTTCATATAGATATTCTTTTAAAGTGAGCCACTTGTATAGGTCAGATGTTTCTAATTCTTTCTAAATGGAATGAATTCTTTAACTGTTTATGTACAATGTAGTTGATCGTTTAATATAACGAAACTCATTTCTTAGTCCCTTACACTTTTTTAATTCACTAAGGTTGATATAATTGTTTCACGATGAATTCTGATGACAAGGAGGAAAACCTTCAGAACCAGTTCCGTCTCTTGTTTATTTAAGAATACTTTCTGATATCAACAGAATTGGACCTGAATGTAAAATTGAATTCGTATACAAAATGAGCAATCTAGGGAAGACCAAAGTGACAAGTTTCTACTTTCATAACTTCCGTAAAAAACTCCTTGGTGCAGATTATGCCTTTTAAAACAAGTGGCATTTACCTATTTTTCAACATTCTTCAGTGTTCCAAGGCGCTGATAATTTCCTTCTGTTACTCCTCATGGAAATTATCATATTAATGACATAACTTCCTCTTTACAACAATTTTACTGGATGAAACCGTCTAGGGCCAATTGTTTTGACAATTTGGCAGAAATATTAGCTACCATTGCCAACTTATGAAAAGTTTTTATCAATCATTTCTAATTAAATTTCACAGATTTTTTTTTCATGAATTTGTAAAAATGAAAATAAACACAACCTTTCAGTCGGGTACATCATTTACAGTTTTCATTAAAAATGGGTCGGATTTTTCTCCAAATAAGAACCAAAAAATCGGAATCTTCAAGGTTCAAGCTCACCTGTTCTACTTTTAATGAGGTTATTCTGTACTGGTATTTTCGTTTTCTTTTATTCAATGGATTTTTTGACTTGAAAAATTATACTGTGGCGAAACATGGCTATGAAAACAATTGTAATAAAAATATAAAACAGAAAGGTACATGTTTTATAGCTTTCTACTTCCCCATCTTCATAAAAGGATTATGTGAAAGTTTCAAATTCAAACTGGAATAAAAATTCTCTGTATATTAAAAATATTGTTGTAGAATTAAATCAGATAGCATTTGTAAGAATGGTACGCGATATAGTTATTATATGAAAAAGTTAAGATGTAAAATGTCACTTACTCGTACTATATCATCTTCGATGGTGTATTTTGAAATTTAGGGACAAAACAATCTACTTATCATTTCATCAGCACTTTTCTCGGTGATATTACAAGATATTACTCTATTCGTTCATAAGATTACAACTTTATGTCACGGAAAAGACAAATCTACTCCTATCAAAATGACAGTACGTGTAATAATACTTTCATACGCTTATTTGATACCAATGATTGAAATAGAAATCTTTTTAAAAATAACAAATTTTTTTACAAAAAAAATCTCTCCTGAAAATATAGCCTTTTCATTTTTTTATAAAGTACCATAATTTTAGGTGCGGATTTTATATTGACCGGTTTTGTTACCTACCATTAAATGATTTATATAGCTCGAGTTGCACGTAAAAGGGTTGTTGAGTGAAAGTTCAAACCCTTCTAGAATTGCTCAAAAAGGTGGTGCACCTTTTTACTCATTCTTCATATTGTGCAATGCAGTTAACGCAATTTCTCTTCGAGAAAGTTTTCTTAGAATTTTCGTAGACTAGTTATAAATTTGAAAGGGTTTTTTTTGAAAGCCTCTGAGAATCCTATGGATTATGATGGACATTTAGTTTGAAATATTACCTGCATATAAATTATTATACTATCACGTTTTCTGAAACATTTTTTACTATCCTAATTTTAGGTATCAAGGATGTTTCGCTAGCGCAGTAGCTTTTACAAGTGATTGGATCAAGCTACTATGCTAGCGAAACATGTGATATATTTTTCAAATAAAGTTTGTGTGAGTTGTAGTTTTTGGAACATGATAAATATATAATACATTTTTTTTAATCGGGATGATGTTGAATATATTGAAGATTATTATGAAAATTAAAATTCGTTTATTGACGTTATGCATGATATGTTTTCGTTACTGATTATATTTTAGATCTTGCTCTCAGATCTACTGAAATATATATTTTACCGAAAATTGAATGTTTCAAATGTTACACTCAGTGTTTATAAAGATGACAAATATTTTATTTAATTTACCTGGGAAAAAATTGCAAAGATTTAAATACTGATATATAGAATTGAAAATTCAATTTGAAAAGGACTTCTGGGCATGTTCAATTCTACTAGTTCTATAAAAACAACAAAAATTTTCAAAGAGTTCAGAAATTTTCTGGGATCCATCACAAGATATTTATTTTTCTTTTAAAACCTCAGCGAGGTTTCTGAAAAGAAAAATAATACTCTAATAACTAATGATGAATTAGTAATGCACAATAACATGTTTAGTGGGCTTTTACAATTTTAAAATTTCCATTCCTTTACTAGCAGGGGTCCTCAATAACTTGAGTAATATCATTTATTGAAAACATTAACATTTGAGTATCGCTCAAACCTGAACAGGTACAACTCATTCTATCCATCGCTTTGTGAAGATTAGATTGATAAATGGGTTGATTATCAATTTTCGTTGTGTATCGTCTGGCCCAAGCTAGGAATCGCACTTTAATAGGGAACCCCTCTCTAATCCTTGTCTCGCACAAGTTCTGATTTCTGAGATTTGTCGTTAGTAAGGTAGTTTTGGAATAGAAAACGGTGCTTCAACAATTCCAATAGTTTTTGAATTTAGTATCAATTCTCGTAGAACAAGTAATATTTTCATGGTGGATACCAAATGAACTGACTCTTTAAAGATGTTCGGAAACAGGTACTTCTACCGAAACTGAGGTGAAAGAAGAATGGCCAAGCTTGGTTCAGAAATTATCTTGGAGTTTCAACCAACTGTTACCATGACATTTTTTATACAAATTAAATCTTGTTTTCTTTTGAACGTTCAAAATCTTTGGAATGGACTTTATATCCAGTTTATTGCTTGCCTCAACTTGAATTTAGATTCACCATCATCAACTGAAAATTCACATCTTGACAAAATTCAATAAAGATATGAAAGAAATTTTATTGGGGAGAAATATCAACGGAATATAATTAAATTCTGAGAAAGCCGTGGTCGTGAGTTTTTTCGCTTATTTTCGGAATCCTTCCAGAAAAGAAGTATTCTGAGAAACCACCTGGATAGTCTTCAAAAAAATTACGTACTGTGTAACAAATGAACTGATACCCCAACAGAGAACAATCGCTTGTTCCAAATAGTTACTTTATTTTTATACGCAGGAGTATATTACATTATTTATTTTTAGTTAAGGAGTGAAATTGTCTTTTAATTCGATCATATTCACAACTATATTGCAAGGAGATTGTAGGAGATTGTTAGTGAAACATGATTTTTTGTACATTCCTACACCACCAACTTGAATTTTATATGTTTTATAAACAATGAATATCACATTTTGTATTTTTATCAACTTTGAGGGTAACAATTGGATGATTTCAAGGCCTTTTCTGTATTCAAGAACATAATAACAAAATAAGGTGATATTATTATCGATAATCATTGACTGACTAAAACTTTTGCTCCATAATTTGAATTGTTTCATTTTTCCCAAATCCGATGTGGTAATAATACCATGGTCAATATCGCAATAATATAAAAGAATCGAAGAGACAAGTACGCCTCCTGAGAATCATTTCAAATTGCAGAAAACCCAATAAAATTGCCAACTTATACCCACTTCGATCGCCTCCTTATGCAAAATTCATAATCGCGAAAGTAGGCTCAATTCCAATAATATACCTTAATTATTGATTTCATCCCGAGAAAAATGTGTTTATCTTCCCGGAAAGTGTGCAGTAGCCAGTATCTCGTATATTTTATGTCTTGACTTTGCTCTCTCGATGGAGAATAAAATGAGAACTTGCTCCGTCTCGTATCTCCGTATGAGGCCGTCCTTGTCTTGCGTGCCCCAAGAGACCGACCTTGTGGTGCGCTCCCTCATGAAGAAGAGCACTCCACGATTGAACGACGATTCACAATTTCTTGTTTTATGTGATCTTCTCTTTCGGTCGGAAGTTGCCTGGCAAACTGTTGGTTTCTGTCTTTAAATTGTATTGGAAAGGAGGTAGTAACTTAAACATGCCTCGTTTGTCCCAGACAAGTACGTGTGTGTCTCTCCAGACCTTTTTTCTTTTATATTGAGTCCCGTGTTAGCCGATGGTAGATACGCGGTGAGATTTAAACATGGAGATGTTATGAATAGGACAGTTTTTCTTTATGAAAATAATCGTTTTGGATAATTCTACTTGAAATAATGAAGTGTCATTATATTTAATTATTTTCTGAAATTATTTCGATTACAGTTCCGAAGAATACTCAGTTTTCAATTGGAATATTTACCGTGTCAAGAATAATGTCTTGAAAATGGGAAGGAAAACAATTCATAGTTCATACAAATGTTCTCTATTATTTAGTATACACCAGAAATATTAGGGGTTTCTCCTCGGAATGAGAAGAGATAGTCAGCTATACATTTTGTAAACCTTTTTTAGACATTTATTGCAAATATCTTGTTTCCTATGGGTTTTATGTTATTTCTATATACTTATCTATTCTTATGAATGCCTGTGTCACTCACTTAACTCTCACTCATTCATTTGTTTCTCCGTACCGGCGAGTCTTAGAAAGTTGAATTTTGGTATATAAATGCTTCTTGAGTCTTAGATGCGCACTAATGAAGGACTTTCATATTTCAACTGGGGCGCCCCCCCCGTAGGGGTAAAAGAAACGCGTTCACATATGAAAATTACTTTTCCGTACCGCTGTATTTTCAGAGGTTGAAATTTTGTATGTAGGTTTGTATGTAGGAAGAATTTTTAAATATTTCAAACTGGGCCACCCCGCTACCGATAAAAGGTGCGCGTTTACATATGAAAGTTACCTTTTCATCACTGGTTCTCCGTAAAGCTACATTTTCGGAGACTGACATTTGGTACTTAAGTTCTTTTTTTGTTATAGATGTACAGTAAGGAAGTATTTTTGAATATTCCAACTGAAGCGTCCCCTGGGGATCAATTGGGCCCGTTTACATATGAAAGTTATCTTTCCCGTATCCCTATATTTTCGGAGGCAATTTTTTTTTGTAGGTTCGTTCTATATTGTTGACGTGCAAGAATATTTCAAGCGGAACGCCCCCACTGATGATAAAAGGAGGGCGCCCAACTGGGGCGCCAGCCGCGGGGGGAAAAAGACGCGTCCATTAAATAAAATGATTTTTTCCTCACTGCCTCTCCATGTCCTTAAATTTCCGGTGGGTGAATTTATATTTAGTATCAGTATCGCACCCATGCGAAGCCGGGGCGAGTCGCTAGTTATATAAATATTGTATAGGATTACATTTTCCCAATTTTTTGTTTGAACATTTTTTTTTACAGCTTGAACCATTTTCACGATATAGAGCAAAGCGCGCATTGACGGACTATTTAGAGTATCTTTCGCGGTCAGCCTGCGTAATCCCAATTTAAAACACGCTGTATAAAGTGTATAATTTATTGATGAATATGTAATTTAAAATGATTTCCATTTTTTATTAACTATAATATTATAATTTTTTTCTCAATAGTTCAATATTAATAGATATTGAAATATTCAATAAGACTTTTGTTTGAAGGTGGTTGATAATGTTTCGTGGTGTATTTCATCCGTTCGGACTTCTATTGTCTAATGTAATATAAATTGATTTTGAAACCCTGAAAAAAACAATTAAAAAATGAATAATATCAACCAGAAATAACAATTTTATTAAACAAAAACTGAAATTACAAAGAAATAACATACAAGCAACAACCAATCAAATAAAAATTGAAATGTTAATAGAAGTTGAAAAATAAAAATTAAAAATTATTATTAACAAAAAATAAAAAATGCAAATTAAAAGATTTCAAACCAAGTTATGTCACGACGTTTCGATTGTTGGTATCCACAATCGTCTTCGGGTGATAGCTTCGGGTTATAGCTTCGGGTTATCACTTTTTCATTTTTTGTTAATAATAATTTAAAATTTTTTTTCAGCTTTTATTAATATTTCAATTTTTATTTGTTTGGTTGTTGCTTGTATGGCATTCCTTTGTAATTTCAGTTTTTTTTTTAATAAAATTGTTATTTTTGTTTAATCCTATTAGTTTT
>WOGN01004078.1:0-14526 GCA_015342105.1 Leptinotarsa texana
CAAGAAGTTATCTCCGTTTTCGCAGAGGTGCGATTTCGTTTCATCCTTTCCTTAAAAGCGATTTTGGTAAAATTGGTGACACGTGTGAATCATTGTATTTGTGCCACGTGCCAGTATACGCAGTATGTTGTGTAATGCCCGTTGTAAGTAGTCTTACTGTGATTCGAAACTATATATAGATTAGAACGAGTAGCTGCTGCAAAATTGCTCACATCCAATCCTTCAAGAGGAAATGCGATTACATTTAATTTGTCTCTGAATCTTTTCGTTGGAGAGAATCTTTTTGAATAAATTACTAAAATAGGGGGAAAACTCAATAATGATCAAAGGTTACTGATGTCAATCAATTTTACCAAAATCGCTATTAAGGAAAGGATGAAACGAAATCGCACCTCTGAGAAAACGGAGATAACTTCATGGTCCTGTACCAATATATTTGATATCTATATTCAAATGTGTATTTGTGTACCTAATAAATTAAATTTATATTATTTTATTATAGTTTATGGAAATTCGAACCTTCACCAAGGAATATTGTCAATCACATTCAATCAAATTTCAAGTCAGTGATACTTATGAACAAAAATTGATGAAATATTGCATGCTTCACTTAAGCGGCCAAACCTGGTTCCCACGAACCATGTTCGTTTGTTTTCCTGTGTGTGGTGTTTAACGAACTAAGATCGCCACAATTTCTGATGATCTTGGTCTTCCATTCGGTTGGAAAACATTTGGCGCACCAAGTTCGTCTGTGTGTAGAGAAAGGGAACCGTTGTTTGCCATTTTCCCCAGTTCTAATGGTGATATGGCGCACGAAAACTTTGAGTCTTTCAAGTTGTTCACTTATAGCTCCTCTCTATAATCTGGGAAGAATATTTGAAATGTCCTCTATATATACATACCTGCAGCCCGTATTTTTCATATGATTGAATTCAGTACCTACACAGTGCACAGATTACAACAACAGTATATCTAGTGGAGACAAATCCTAATGCGCCACAGTGGATACTTGATCAACTACACTCTGATGAATGAAAAAGGAAACTGTTTTACCGATATTGAAATTGTCGGTAAATTTGAATTTTCATCAAAGGTCTATCATGGTAGAATTTGCTGAATTTTGAGTAGTTATTTATGATTTTTCCGTTTCGTTATATAATTTCAAGTAATTTTGTGAACGCACACGGTGCTTATATCTTTTAGTTAGTAGTCCAGTCAATGATCGAATTTGCAAGGACAAAACACAAGCATCACAGGAAAATCCTTAAGGCTATCTAAGAGCGGTGTCTTAGTAGTGATTCATATTGGATTTGAATGACTGGAGATTAAATCCATTTAGAAAAACGTTCTCAGGGAGTTTATTCCACATGAACGTAGTTTTTCAAATGTGGAATCAATTGTGCCGAGTCACTTGAACACTTTTCGTGAAAGTAACTATAAAAGAGAAACAAATCTCTATCCTTTGCTCGATGTTCCTTACTATCAATGTTGCAAGTGATGTTCGTGTCTCCAATCAGACGGATCACTCTTTTCTGGATGGAATCCAGCAGCTTCACGCTATGCTTACCAGCGTTCCCATACATGGGAACAATACAGTACAAAAGTGTGGCATTACCCACCCCCAGGCTGGGAGATGCAGGTTGAAGGGAATGCAACACCCTGTACAGGCTCAAATTTGAGTATGATTAGAACCTGAACACAAATTATTGTGCACCCTCTAGAATCCTTTAGAATACTACAAAACATTTTGAATTATAATGTTCAGTTATAATGTGTAACATTCGGGAACATTCCGCAACATTCTAGATCAGGGTATCTCAAACTTATTATTTCGCGTACCCCTATTAGACTCTCCAGACCACATCCAACCCCTTAAAAATCTGGCTATAGATAGAACAAATAAAGTCTTTTGTTGCCTCGGAGTCTCGAGTTTGATTCACGGTTCTGGCAAAGTATTGGACTCACCGCCTATCACATGAACAAAAAGTGGGTGTTACATTAAATGTGTCACATCTGCCTAGCGGCCTAGCCCTTCATTGAATAAAAGGCCCATTGTCACGTTTGATTTCATGATTTCATCGCGCTATTTGCGAGTACTTCGGAATATATCACACACTGTGGCTCTAGGTAATGAGATTTTCAAATAGTTTTCGTCATATATTTTTGATTTGTTGATAAAATGTGTTTCTGTGATTCGCACGTTTTCGCAAAATTGTTGTTTGAAAATGAACTTTCACCTGAAGTAGACCCAATAGGACCCGAAGTAGTATATACATTTTGTGGAATGGTTGACAGAGATTGATTTTCGAGATATTTTTGCGTAAAGAACCCGTTTTTCACCAGGTCGCTCAGCCGCCTCCTTTATGTAAAGGTGGGCCAAGATAAGTCGGCATTGTTTTGAAATCCGAATTATTCGATAGATGTCGTATTTGTTCCGTCATTAAAAGATCGAATTTTCCTTGCAGTTCAATATATTTGGAAAAATTACCATTGTTACGATCGTATTATTTTTGGTTGTGGAAATGAAGAGCCATATTTTGTGTACTCAGAAATTGGAACATATATATTATTCTTTTGATTACATTGCACCATCGCTGCTTTTCAACCTCTAAAAGTTTTGTGTAATAACATCAATAGTGAAGAAAAGAAAAATGAAACTTTCTATGTTTTTCTATCAAATACTGGATAAAACTAGCATGGAAAGTTTGATTTTTATTTTCTTCATTATGATTTCCTATCATGTAGTAACGGCCACATCCATCAATTTACTAACAATATATTGTTTTTATTTTCAAGAGCGTGACATCTGTCCATTTTTTATAATTATTGAAATGAGCTGAAATTTTCTCATGTCTAGTGCAATACAAAGCTAGATGTTGCCAATGACTAATTCCCTCGCAGAATGTATTTTTATGTTTTGATTTGAATAGATTGCAACAGAAGCAATAAATGGCATTTTTGAATACTGAATACAGCACCCACTCTCTGTGATATTTTACACAAAGGGGCAAATATTTGCCCCTTTGTGATAATTCATGAACATCATTCATACAACGAGATTCTTCAATGTCATTTATTGGAAAGGGAATATTCTATATTGCGTTCTCATGCTACAAAATATTGCGTGATTCGCAAAAATTTTCTAAACTCTCAGAAAGTTTTTGGGCGCCCTAGAAAATATTTAATATATCCTTCTTGGGTAATGCATCTGCTCATACTTTCAACATATTCGTTGGAAACGACATTTTCAATATTTTTCCTAGTGTGAGGTGGTTTAGTAATTGAAGTGAACAATTGCATTGTCGCTTCATATATATTGAACATATGTGATTGTTCTCTCATCAATTGACTTTTTAATATCCAAAACAATGGGTTTCAAAGTATGTTATTGTGTTTATTTTTTTTCAAGTTTTATTCGATCATGAATTATTTTACTCTTTATTTCATAATCAACTATAATCAATCATCCACTAAATTACACATCGTTTTCTCTGATAATCTGGCAATGATGACATGAATCACACCAATGTTCAATTGAGAAATGTTATTATATACCTACGACCCAAACTGGTGTTTATTGGCTATAGGTTATTGAGATGTATTGAACACCTAGTTCAATAGGTCTCATTAACTTCGTTGTTATTACATTCAGGGTGTAGTTGACATTGATTTATAGACAAATGGATTGAGTTCTGATTGGATTTCATTCGTTGAATGAACGAGAGTGAATATCCATAGAATATTACGACGAAATGCATTCGGTATCTTGAATTCTTAGAATCATTTAGGAAAATCATAAGTGTATTTCTGTTTTGAAAGAAACACATTTTTTCAAAGTTTTTTTTTAGCACCATTATACCCAAAAACGTGTTAAAAGCAGCTGTTTTTTTAAACAATCGGTGAAAAGTACATGTCTGCAAAAATTCGCAAATTGTTGTAAATAATAATAGAATGGATATTTTATTAAGAAATCTATGAATACATTCATATGAATTGGTCAATTTAATTCAGTGCTTTATTGATAACGCTTTAAAAAGTTATGCATCGGATATGTCAATTGATATAACAAATGTGTCAGCACTGTTAACAATAAATCGGGCAAATATATTGAATATATCACTATATCACATAACATAATTTTTGTTCCAATAAAGTTGACAGAACCAACAAACCATAATCTCGTATGATATCTTACAAAACTCCATGTCAAGTCTTGGATTTCTCGAATACAGGAGACCATTAAACGAAGATAAAAGAGGAACAAAAGGACAAAGCGGTGAAAAATAGGGGAGAGATTCCCCGATCTTTGTCGCTTTTTTGCGAAGGACGTACCCAGAATACATTTATTAGCAAGTAGAGCTTTCTGAAATATGTATCAAGTTGAACAATCAGAAGTGGAAAGACAGGAATGGGATGAGAGGCGTGTGGGGGATGGTTCATTCACCAAAATTTCCATTAATTCCAAATTCCGAAGTAAAATATCTTTGATGAACGATCGCCGCTTTGTGCATTTGGCGGGTCTTCATCAATGGATATTTGTACAACCGAATTTATGCTAAAAATGAAATATAATAATCATTGAAAGTGTTGAAATAAAGTTAGAAATTGAAAAACGGGTTTATTAACTGGTTCAGAAAATAATTTTAAAATTCTTACTCAATCACAGATTAATGAATATTGACTTTAAAATTTAGATCATCTCTTTGGTTTACCAAATAAAATTTCTTAAGCATTTAAAATGACGGAGGATAACATCAGAAAAAATTAGTATGCTTGAAATATATCTAATTAAAAAATCTGTTCAAAATCTGTCTTTCCGTTAACAAGATGTTGGAACCCTGCGAACGACAACCCTCAGAAGTCGAAACTTGTGCTAGCTAAAGATTAACGAGTTTTTACTTTTCAACGTGTCATTCCTAACACGGGCCTAGAAGGCAGAACGGAACCTTTATCAGGAACTGCGTCACCATTTAAGAGATCCTTGCATTTACAGCGAAGGTAGGAATTATCTCCAAATATTTCAACAAAGTTCTGGGCGAAGAGGTTTCAATACTCCTGACAGCAGTCATTTGAGTCCAAAATATTGCTCGATAGTATTGTAAAAAAATATTCAAAATGAATTTTTTTAGTTTTACTTCCTTATACTTCTGAATTGATCACATGTTGAAATTAATGAACATACACGTCCATAAAATGATAAATATTTTGTTAGAAACATCTTTGCCCACTCCGAAGTATATTCAGTATATTTTTTTATGAACATCTTATTGAGGTTTTCCTTTATAGATTTTATTTTTCATTAATATTCAATGATAATTACTCATTAGATTTTCTTCTCTTTTCATTTTTAAATTGATTACTATCACTATTACGATTACTACTACTACTACTACTAATGCATGTCATTACAATAAATTACATTAGAAATTTACCTTTGAAAATGAAAAATGAAAGAACGCCTTTATATTTTCTGAGATAACTTTTTTCGGAAGTATTTTTTTTAAATTTCATCTGAATGGAAAGTTGAAGATGTCATAAATATGAGTTCTAATTAGGTTAACACCATTTTCATATTGTTATATAGCTCAACTAATTCATCCTCGGTGTTTTTTAAACAGCCAGTAACATACATTTCAAATAATCTTCAGAAAGGGGAGTGATTCAGACAATTGATTTATATCACAGTGTTGAAATAGGCTTATTGTGTGACAGTTATGAGTTTGCTGTTTTCGTGGATTCGGAATTAATAGTTCTTGAATGAAGGAACGCGGATTGGAGTCAAACATCAAGTGAATATTCAGTAAACTGTTTAGATAAAATATTTCCATTACTCATTATTGGAACTTATGAAATATATTACACAGTTAATCCAAAGTTCCTGTATGTGACAGACTGGTTAGATCTGCACAGGCGAGGAATGATATTCCGAAACTAGTCTGACTGAACCACAAGGCTTCAATCCAAAAATGTATTTTCTTGTCTATAAGCCTTTTTTGCTTTATATAAGTCAAATATTACAAATGTGCTATGTACTCAATTTGATACTTCCTGTTGCCTGAAAAGTAAGTAATCTTCGAACAATTTTTCCAAATTTCTCAACCTTAAAGTTATATATATAAAAAAAAATTTTTACAACTTCAATTTTCACTTTACTTCTTTTTCAATTAGATCACTTACTTTCAGTTGAGCACTGATGTTGACGAAAGTCGAAAGCGCTTTGCAAAAATTATAAAAATTATATACTTGAATACAAAAAAAACCTCTTCGATTCATGAATTCAATTGAGTGTATTCAGCTTTTCCAAATCTATTTAGTCTGTAGGTGATCAAACTATTGATTTTAGCGATCTCTCAATGATAAATGAACATGAAGCATGAAGAATTCTGCACAAATATCTGTCAGATATAATCTAGTGTTCATTTTTGTATTAGCTTATAGTATATTCGGTATTGTCTGAGAGTGAAAGAATTTCAAACAAGTAGCACTGCAATTCATCCACAAAGTCACTGAGATGTTTCTACCCGCTATGCCCGTTAAGGACACCGCTAACGAGTCATTAAAATAGTGACTTGCGACAAATGACATCGAAAGAGGCAGTCGACGGTTTTTTCATATTGTGTTAAAGATAGTAATGGGAGTATTAATATAAATTTTATTGCCCTAGAGAGTGGTGGGGATATTATAGAATTTGATGATGACACAGCCATATTATATGAAGACGAGAGCTGGATTTCTCCTAAGGAAAAAGCATAAAAAAGCTTTAGTCGTATTAAAACCTGGTTAGAACACAAGATCCTTATAATAAATTTAGAAAAAACGAATTACATGACATTCACGTGCAACAAATCAGAACACATTCCCTTTAACAATTCAGAGGTCAATATTCAAGGTGTAGAAAAAAATAAAATATTTGGGCGTCTTCTTTGATTGTCATTTGAAGTGGAATTACCATATTACGTATATTATTAAAAAACTACAGACAATACTATACAGATTCAAATATTTGAAAGAAATACTGAAATATGACCAGTTGAAAACCTTGTACCACGCCGCGGTAGAAAGTCATTTCAGATTTAGTATTTTGGGATGAGGCGACGCACTGAGATCGCACCTTAAGCCTCTGGAAACCATTCAAAAGAGATTTCTGAGAATAATGCTATCGAAAAACAACAGATATCCTTCAGACCAGCTTTTTAGTGAAAGATATATCCTTGATCCAAGGCAATTGTACTATCTGAAAACTGGTTTGAAATATCATACTTCACGCTCAGGCACAAATACCTACTCAGTATTACCAAATCCACCAAAAAAATCAATACATAGTACCTCACATGGCTAAATCGTTTGTGTCAAAGGTCATACATTATATACAAAGTTTATAGTTCTATTCCTAAATCAATAATCGACATCAAAAACAATTTTCCTTTTAAGAAAGAATTTAAAAACTATATTCTGAAAATGCCTAGAATAGTAGTTACTGAAATAATCGAAGAAAAATGAAAATTGAAAAGTTTTTAAATACCAATGTACCACTGTTGGTAAACAGGTATATAGGTTAATGATATATTGTATGATATATTGTATGTATGATATGATATGTATGTATATGATATATTGTATTGTTTGAAAGTTTGATATTCTTGAAGTTGAAACTTGTGTTACTGTACAGAACAGATTATTCTATTTGTTTTAATATTTTTATTTTGAGGAAAATGAAAATTGAACACTATTTTAAATACCTATCTCTTACTCTTATCAAGCAGGAATACAAACGATTGATATATTAAACAGAACTGGTTGTATACCATCCCTATTATACCATAGATACCTGTTTCAGGTATCTGCGTCTTGAGTGTCTTGAATTCATTTCACAATTTGCCTTATCTACTTTTCTCAAATCAATTTAACATTCCTTACGTAATAGTAAGATGAATCTTATATTTGAAATTTACAAGCTATATAAAATTAATTTCACAAATTGTCTTATCTACTAGTCTTAGATTGATTTTACAATGTGTCTTATGTAATAGTTAGGTAAATCTAATATTTAAAATATTGTAAGATAAATAAAATTCAATTTCACAATATTGCCCTATCTACTTGTCTTAAATTAATTTTACAATGTGCCCTTATGTAATAGTCAGGTAAATCTAATAATTAAGATATTATTTTAACAAGCTATTTAGTATACTATTAGGTATTGGTCCACCATCGTTATTCATGATATACGTACGTTCATTTGCGTTCATTTATACCTATGTGTATGTATTATCTTTATCGTTGCATTTACAATTATATTTATAATTATATGTATGTATATTTATATTTATGTTTGTATGTATATATTTTATTTTTTATAAGACGTATCCTATATCATTTTTTGTGATCTTGAAAGATGTAATGGAAACAATATAATAATATAATATTGTTTACTTATTTTCACACTCTCATAGGCATCTAGATGCACAGGCATAACAACAGTGTTATTAACTTGTCTAAGTATGCTAAGTGTTCCTTATAACTTATTTTAAGATCTTTTTGTCTGTCCATTTCCAGTTCTTTTCCATGTTTTTGTAAATAGTATTGAACAGTTCGTTCTGCACACAAATGGAAAAATGAGTTTCCTAAATACTTTTGGAAGTAACACCACGGTGTAAGAACTTTGGTTCTGTCAGGAAATATTCTTCAGGTATATTTTCCCCTTTGAAGGTAATATTTTTGTTTCATCTTGTTACTGATAGTGGTTTGTGATGGGGTAAGGTACTAGATCTGCACAATCATCATTTTTACCTGACTTTCTTTACTTCCTTCAACTTTCTCTTGTAATGGCAAGCTATCTCCAAGCGGTACCCAGTCATCGCCATCCCCATTTTTGAACTCCCAAATCAGAATCAATATCCAAAAGTTGATAGATATCTTCTGGATTAGCGGCAAGTCTATCAACATCGAGTTCACGAGTTAATCCTGAAAAAAAACGCAATGTCAGCAAGATTTATTTTTTATTTTCCATACTCTTTACGCTATTCACTACTGACCATCACAAACGTAATGTTCTTCAAAATATGATTGTAAAATTTTAAATTCCAACTAAAAAAATAATTATGAAAAAATATCAATATGCAATATTTCAAACAAGTAATTAATCATTAATTTATTGAAAATGAATATAAGTATGTACGTACTTCGAGACGCCATCTCGAGACGCCACATTTGTTTTAAACTGATTTTAAGGTTAACCATGGCAATTACGCAAATAAAACGAACCCTCATGTCCGTCTGATGCATTAGCAATCCATCTAAAGTGGTATTTTAAACCTTATTTCATCAAACGGAGCGAAAGGGGTAGAGTAAATTTAGTTCTTGGAGAATATCTCAAAAATGGTTTTTGCTAAAAAACAAAATTTAGGTTTTCATTCTGTATAATTTTGGTTGTGAATCAATTAGCATTCTACAAACTTATCATTATGAATGAAAGTTGACGTTGACAAGAACTGAAAATATAAGCAATATTCCTAAGGCCGGAAAACAAGAAGGATGTTTTTTTATATAATTTAAACTTTGAAAAAATAACGAATCTCCTGTAGATGACTGCCGTGAAACATTGAAAGAAATATCTGCACAAATAGCACGACCTAATTAGCCGAGGGGCTTTTGTGATCAATGAAATATTATTGATATTTTTCCTGAAAATTTCAACATTACTATTGTCTATTAAATATATAACAATGGTGATAAAAATTTTTCATCAAATTTTGGCCAATATTTTTCGAGCACATTTCATGAACGCATTCGGAAAAATGTTGAGTATAAGAAATGAACCTTTTTTTTAGATAGAATTATATAACCCAATCAATGACTTTCAGAAAGAGGAATGAACCGATAACATTATGGCTGAGAAATGTACCTACTAAGCACTGAACTATTGAAAACCAGCTTAGGGATCGTTCCTAGATCTTGCAAAAGCATTCAATAATGTGTCGTTCAATCTTTTGTCAAGATTTTCTACGAAATATAAAATGCTGATTGTATGGAAACATGAGATGATCATACAAACATGGAATTGAAATGAAAATTATTCAATGAATAACATGAAAAATGAACACAGAATGATGAAACGATATTGACTTAAACATATTTTATCAGTTATACATAGTAACATGCTCAAATATTCGAATATTTCATTTTAATTGAAATTTGCAATCGATGTAATATGAAAGTGAAATTTCAAAGAGAAAGAATATCTGGTCTATTATTTTCATTTTCTAGATTATATTTAAGAATAGAACTAAAATTTTATTATATTCTCATTTATTCATGTTTTTTCTTCACTATCAGAAATATGTACCATTTCCAAGAAGAACCGTTTGTTAAAGTTTTTTTGAACATGTAAAATATGAGCTTTTTAAAAATCCATTCGATGATCTTAATCTATTACATGTTCTGCTGAGACATAAGATTTCTCACTTATAGAATCACTTTTAGGTCAGTTTACCTAATTCGAAGTTTAGGCAGTTGTTTCGTTTAACAAATATGAATTTTTTAATAATCTTTTATATTATACATTGATTCAATACCGTTTTCATTGCATGTTCGTGAGTATCTAGAGTGGAAGCCCGAAATCAAGTCAAAAAATCCTTAAAGCTTGTCACTACCTGAGGAGTAAGGAGATTGAGACCTCAATGTCTTCAAGCCATTTTCAAGCCGTTTCAACCCGGACTTCAGGTTGTCTCATATAGACACACACGCACATATATATTTGAAGTTATGGACAGTCCAAATAGTCATTTGACTATTTGGTCCACCGTTTTGTTTGTAAACTTCCGAAATTGTATCATTTATGTGCTGTTTTACTATTGTGCGTGTTTCCCACAAACCACGAGATTTATCATCATTATACTATTATATTCATTATTATCATTACATACTTTTCATTTGTATGTTACTCAAAAAGCAATTTCTGACTTTCCAAATGCTGGCAGATAATTAGAAAGATTACCCAATGTTGATATAATTCAGAAAATCCCAATGGTCTGATAACATCTTATTTTCATTCCATGATCGTGTCCTAGTAGGTTCGTCCAATCGAAAGCATCCACTAAATTATGTAAAAATTTTCATTGTGAGCGGTAAGCTTTACAGTTTTAGAGCCCACAAGAGAAATGCCCGAAATTGCAAAATATGCAGAGACTTGTGTATTTTGTACATTTGCACTGCTAAGCTGGAAATCCTGCGGGAATTGTGGAAATTCTCGTATCTCGTTCGAATTTATTTTGTCACGTGCAAGTCTGGATTATCCACTCTAACACATAATATTCTCGAATTCTCACTGAATGTCTGACTGAACAACATTGCGTTGTACTATAATGTTGCTTATTTGAGTGAAACGGCAAGTCTTTCTGTTTTTACATTAGATTTAGCTGGTGTTTTCTCTATGGTTTTACTTTGCGCATATTTCTTGAAGAAATGAACAAGTGTGATCAATACAGGAAGAAGATTTATCAACCACATTTGAACCCCAAATGGTTCGATCAACTCATAATGATATCAGATTATCTCTAATCTAGTTGGTAGAAGGAAATTATATATGACATTTTATATTAAATGCATCTATAGAAACGGTTTAAAGGTTAGACCTCGTTAATTCCCAGTTTGCACAAATGAATACCTCTTGAGGGTTTTCTTCGGCACTTTTTTATTCATAGGTATACATATCTCATTGAAAAAAAAACAACAAACAAAAAGTGGTTGTTCAAATTGAAACGTTATTCAGAGGCGTCAAAAGACAGGGTTGACACGGAACTATTCCAATTCAAAATGAGCTATACTGAATGAGTCGAATATACTATCTGAGAACTGCACGGTTCCCGACATATACTTTGTACTTTTTCAAATTCAAGAAATCAAAAAAATTAAATGAAAAATGAAACATTTCACTTAAGGTTAAAATAATTGAATATAAGTCTAGTAGACCCAGCAAAGAGGTCTATGATGGAATCGTTCAATACTTGATGAAAGTCCATAACGCATTCAAAAATACTTCATTGTGAGATTTTCACTAAAACAGTTTTACAAAAACACGTTCAGTGTCAATCTAAAAGTTTCTGGAGAAAATTACAGTGTCATGGGCCTATTGCGATCGTTTTATGAAACCTATTCCAGCAAGGTTTTCCCCATTCTGGTTTTCACAGGTCACTTGTATGTATGTATGTATGTCATATTTTTCTGGAAAAAAATTGGGTTGTCCATGAGTCACTTTCTCCCATGATCCAATGTCTCATATTCGCGTACGACTATGATTTTTTTTCACACGTGGTCCTTTTCCAATTTTACTCTCATGTATAATTTTCCAACTCCCCTTATGTTTCCCATTGACCCATATTATGATCTGGTACCATACTAAATGTTTTGATGTTGTGTTGTTTCAGAGTATATAGCTGTTGATTATCCGTGTCTGACACACATCAAATGTTTTCCTTGTCTGAAAATCCTGATTATCCTGTAACTCAGTATGGAATCAATTTATTCTTGTATGCGAATTCCTTCAGACTTTCCCCGTATTTTAGGATCAGTATCTATGTCCCTTTGCGCCAAGTGCAGCGAAGTTACCTGTAAGAATAAAAATTCATCTCAAATTTATATTCTGTGTTAGATGTCGTATTGACCAGGTGTTTAGATGTTATGTAAATTTTGACTAGCACTGTATAACTCAGCTCGCGACTTGATTTTCGACCACAGAGTTTGTGTTGGAAGTGGTTTCGATATCAGCTAGTGTATGCAGATCAGTTTTACCTTCCTTGTTATTCCATAGATTCTTTTTGAATGTCGTTTTCTGGAAGTGATAATCCGGGCTGACTTTGGTAAGTTCTGATTCCTTCATCTTCCTGAGGTTTCAATTTCTCTAACTTGGTCCTCTTGGTGAATACTACTATGGTTGATTTGGATGGATTCATGTTCAGTCCTTCTATTGGAGCCAGCTACACTAGTCTTTGCACTACGTTATATTTTCCTTGAAACGGATCATCTACAGTACTTCATATTTTGGGTGAGTACCCCAAAGTCAAACTACTCACTTTGAAATGACCCTGTTAAGGACATTCGAGTTCAAGTATTGGATAATGAATGCATTCATGGGATTCTGATTTCATATGGAGTCCATAAGATTCTCGAAGATATTGAAATACCTGAATATTACTGGAGTCCTTCAAGAGATCTTTCCTTTGATGATGATCACTTGGTGAACGGAACACGTGTCCAGGTGTTAAAAATAACGATTTGGTGTTGAGAAAGGACTCCAGTAATATTCATTACTACACCAAAGATTCCAAACAGTGCATCATAAGTAAAATTGGAATACCTAGTGAAATATTAGTGAATTGATAAATGAACTGACATCCAGAATAAAATTATTTTTCAAATAGGATTCAGTGAAATCAAAGATACCCTGCAAAAAGTAACACCATCGAGATTACTCATGAAACTGCTATATCAGCAATGAAATACTACTCTCCCACTTCAACTTTCATGTGCCACGAATCAATTCTAGAAATGAACTGATTTTTTATCTACCAAATTCTAGAACAAACTACCTCTCAAGTCACCAGTTGTTGCAATGAGCAAACTTTACAATCAACGCTGTGAAAATCTCGACATTTATTATGA
This sequence comes from Leptinotarsa texana, assembly GCA_015342105.1. NCBI lineage: Eukaryota > Metazoa > Arthropoda > Insecta > Coleoptera > Chrysomelidae > Leptinotarsa > Leptinotarsa texana. Next base: position 13,660 of record WOGN01004078.1, read on the forward strand.
ACCTATTGGTCAAGTTAACAACCACGTTAAGAAACTTTCACACTCTCTAGAGTGTGAAAGTTTCTTAACATGAGCCCAAATTGAAAGTTATTCTACCATGTGAGCTTATAACTACTACTATATTACTGCTGAATTATGTTTTTTTTGTCATACACCTGAACTATGTCTTTACTTGTTAGCTCTATATCTGACTTACTGTTTTTTTTCAATTACTCTCCTAGCTTGCTGCATACAAGTGTTCCACCTAATTTTCTGCTCAACTCTCCTAAATGTTTATTTTATTTTTTGTTTACTCGCTTCAGGTGCTTCTAGTTGATAAATTAGTATTGTATTCATGCATGTTATATAAAATTATACAATGGCTCATTTTCCAGAACTACGTCGTATTAATGACGCAGTTATAGAAGAACCTTGAAATCAGCAAAGACTCAGCATTTCCTGTTTACCAGTCCAGAAATAAAACACAAAGGACTCCCAGTGGGAAATACCTATAAAAGCAAGCAAGACCCGAAGCCAGCGTTCATAATAGTTCATATTTTAATATCACTCACACAGTTCATAACTTATTATTATTTGTAAATTTGTAATTGTATTTGTGAACCAAAATATATTGTTTTTGAAAAATTTATATTTGAAAACCAAATATAACGAATTGGCGCAGTCGTACGGATTTCTAAAAACGTAGAAACTCCAAGCCAAGAAAGAAGAGAGGCACCAGAGAAGCTCCTACGGTGATCCCCAGATCTTCAAAGAAAAAAGAACCAAAAACAACCCAAGTGGAAGGACGGTCCCTTCAACACTGAGGAAACACGTGTAAGTCGCAAGCCGTTACTCATCCGCAGTGGAGTTCTGCCTTATGAAGTAGGA
>WOGN01004079.1:0-14524 GCA_015342105.1 Leptinotarsa texana
AAGGTTTCAAACCAAGTTATGTCACGACGTTTCGATTGTTAGTATCCACAATCGTCTTCGGGTGATAACTGAAAATATATAGGCAAGCTTATGGCTCTTGCCTAAAACTGTATATTGGCCAAGCAAGGAGAACTTTTCCCAAAAGAACATAGAAGTATGTTGCTTAAATAGAAAGACCGATTTCACATTTGCAAATCAATCATGAATACGACGTGTTACATTCTTCTAGAATGTCTAGAAACAAATAGATAAGAATTCTGGTAAATTACTGAATGACCGAATATAATTGAATAAGTCTACGTTACTAAATATTTTATTAGTCTTGTCAACTTCATGCTACGTATTTTTCAAGCAATCTTTTGAAATTTTCACAATTGATAATGTTTTTATTTACTCAAAAAGTTTCTCAAAGTCATCAACTTTTTTGTTCTTTCACTTCTGGGAAGTGGCCATGCATGATTTTGTCAATATTCATATTGCTCCATTAAGAAATGTTCTATTTTCTCAAGTTGAATGATTGTTCAACTTAGAAATATTGGAATATTTTAGCAAAAAATTGAATACTTCTATCAATGTTTTGTTAAAATTTTATGTAAAAATGTCAACAACTTGAGGAGTACTGATCAAGGTACACCCCATTCCACAGGTATAATTGATAATCTTGTTTTATTCAGAAAACGTTATTGAATGAAAGTTTCATATACGTCCCAGTCAATGTCCTGAAAATTATAACCTTCGTTTGCAGTGAAACGTTTATAACGCCCACTTATTTTCAAATTGCATATATTTCATTTCGATGTATGTCATAATGGTTCTTCGTTTTCAAAACATGCAAACATGCTGATATTTGAAGGGTAATGTATGGTTGTTCCCGTACTTTTTTCAATGCATTTAATTTGCATTCAGTGAAGAATCATGTTATCGATAATTACCAATGTCAAATCTACGTTTTCATCTGTTGGATATATATTCATTCCCATGATGGTTATTTTTCAAAATTTAGTTTTTCATATTTTTCATAGATGATTGATTACCTTCCACATGTTTCAAAACGTCGATTTCATCATCACCATCATATATATCTATGTTTTTATCCAACGATTTCAACTTGAGGTGCCTACACCAACGTCACCTGTATTAAAATTTTCTTTTGTGTACACGAGATAAAAATATATAATGAATTGCCAGGAGCCCTGAATTTCATGGAATTATTTTCCAGTAGCTTGACTGCATTAACCTTTCTTGATTTTATATCACTTCTAGTATAAACATGTGGTTTCGTTTTCTGATGATATTCCAGAAAAGCTTCCCAAATTTCTGCCAATGCAGTGGTCAGTTGATTGGTCAAACCACCAACGCCGACATAAAAACTTGACAAGCTAACTTACCTATCATGTTGATGTTCTCCAACCGTAGCCGGTTAAATAATGCCCTGGATAACTTTATTAGAAAAGAAATGTAACATGAGTAACGAATGAAAAAAGTGCAGAATTTAAAGTGTGTCCTTTCTTGAGAACACGAATGGAAATAGTTAAGAGACCTTCTGGTTGAATCTGAGGGCCAAATTTTTCATCTATCCATAAATCAGGTACAGCTTCTCAAATCTAGGAAGAGACTTGAGAATTATTTCTCTCTCTCTCGCTCTCATAATCTTCTAACGAACGCACATCTAGTTAGTGGGCAGGACCATTACGGAATTCAGAAAGCTCTTCTTATATTTGACAAGCTGCTCCTCGTGATACTTGCATATTTCCAAAACCCATTATTTTTTACCCACAACTTTTTCACATTTGCAAAAAATATTTTTTGGTATTGAAACATAACTTTTGAAATATACAACTGAATAGTAATTTGTTCCGAAACGAGTCTGATAATGAAACATATTTTGTAGGCCAGTTGATTTAGTGAATTTGGCAGCATCTGAATAACAAATAAATATATAAATGACACATTATTATACTTCAAACTGGTTCTCAATTGTAATGCAACTTCTAATACCCTTCAAAAATTTAATAATGTTTTATCGAATATTTATTTTTTTATTCATATTCTGTTTTGAAATGAATGCATACGAAATAATGAAAATAATATTTAGATATCTACTAAATCTATTGTCTTTTCAGGACTCACCCGACCCCCGATGTACCCCTTTTCTGCTGGCCAGTACCCCTACCCAATTCTCAGCCCAGAAATGTCACAGGTGGCAAGTTGGTGAGTTAAAAATTTCAATTGTTACATCAGCATTATTTTTCTATGAATATATTGATCCTTATCCTCACCCTAGGAATCAACTCAAAATAATTACAGGGACCAATGAATAAAGTAGGTCTTTATAACAGTCTTTAGCTGTAGGGAGTTTAACAAAGTGGCTACAAAGGAAAAATGTGATGACGGCTACCAAGCAGAAAATGAAAGAAGTCTTGTAGAAAACATAACATGTTTAGATTGATCTAAAAGAGGAGATGAATTTTGTAAAGTCAATTTTTTCGATTGTGTAGATGAATCAAAAATGTATATTTGATGAAAGAAAATCGTTTTTTCGGTTTAGGTTCAGCAAATTTCATGCTTTTGAAACACTGTTCTGTGGCAGAAAACTGTATACACGTATACATGCTTCATAAAGCTACCTAAAGACCTACTTTGGAGTATTGTTCTCACACACCGAAGCTGCTGGATTCCATCCAGGAAAGAGCCATCTGCCTGTCTGGAGACGCGAACATCACTTGCAACTTTTACAGTCTGGAACATCGAAGAAAGGTTGGAGATTTGTCTCTCTTCTATAGATTCTTTCACGGGAAGTGTTCAAGTGACTAGGCACATTTGATTCCACTAAGAGCGGTACCTATCAGAAATACGCGACGGATTGTGGCTGCTAATCGTTTTGAGGTTCAACTCAGTACTCCTCGAACTTAACTGTTAAAGAACTATTTCATTGGGAGAACTGTGTTTATGTGGAATAAACTTTCTGAGAACGTTTTTCCAAATGGGTTTGATCTCCAGTGATTCAAATCCAATGTAAGTCGCTACTTTCGCACAGGCACCTCTCTTAGAGCTCCTGTAGTGCTTGTGTTTTGTCCTTAAAAAAATAAAATAAGGAGTACATGAAAGATTGACCTATGTAATAAACTTGATTCTATATTCGATGGGGTACTGTCCAAAAAGCAGTTATTTTATCAAGGGAAGTTACCAACCCCTACTATGAATATAGTTTATTGCGATTATTATATCGTCAATTATTTAAATCATAGATTTTCGTATGGTACTTATTTTCTTCGATACATTCATCCACATCTTTAGATTTTTACTTCCATATTTCCAAAACACCAGCCCACAACATTTTTGGTGTTGACGTTATCTACTATATTGCGTTAGTTTTTGCATTAGAATACTTTCAACATATCCGCATAAGAAATCTAATGACATCAGATCAGGAATATATGCTGACCATTCCATCTGTCTCTGCCTCTCTTTCCCCTGATTTGGAAATATTCGATTGAGGCACTGCTATACATTGCTTTGGAAATAGGGTGGTCTTCCATTTTTTGATTCCATATTATATATTATATTCGCTCGAACTTGTGATTTTCCTAGATCGAAATATAAGATTGTCACAGTTATTATCTATGATATGATCTTGAACAAATCCTGCCCAAGCCTTACCCCTTTCATTAGCTATGTTCGTTTTTTATTCAGTGAGGATTTTTGCTGGACAGTGTTTGTTTTGACGATTAACATAACCGTGAAATTTGCACCCGTCAAACAAACAAAAACATGTTGGAATTGAATCACATTTTTATGTGATATTTTTATCATTTGCTCAAAAATATACGTTCATCTTATAAAAGTTTCTTTCATGAGCTACTGAGTTGGTATCATTTCATAGGTTTGCATTTTATAATAATCTATAAATGACTAACATTGAACATTGGGATTACTTTCAGACTAGAAATATGCGAGTTTTCATGAAACTCAAATAATACTCCATTTCATATCATCATTTGTTGCATTGGCAGCTCTTGAAGCTTCTGTTCTTTTTGTTGTCCCGTGAGATAAAAAAACCAAAGAAACTAAATTTTTCATGAAATAAAGTGTTTGTGTTTCATAATCCATCATCTGTGGTGTTGTTATTTGGTGCATTTTTGTTGAATGAATTACTCTTCTGATATGCACTTAACAAAGATGAAACCAGGAGTTCGAAACTGAAGTTAACAAAATTATTTGTTTCCTTTATTTCATACCAGTGATAATGATCCACCATGTATTGATTAGTGAGTTTGTTCCATTGCAAATCGGATCCTATACTAAGTATAGTTCATCTCCTGATGATGCCAACTTGGTTGGAGAAGCGCCTCAAGACGATGTGTTGGAGTAGAATTCGTTGTGGATTTATTTCTACGTCGGAAGTCGCAGTTCTACTTTTCAGGACTTATCCAAATCTGTGTTAATATGAGAGTTTTAGATTCATCCCTCGAACAGATTATAAATCAAAAAGTTTCCCGTATCACCAAAATTATATGATCATTTCAGGCACACACCGAGCATGTACCCTCTGTCGCCCGGCGCGGGGTTTCGAAGTCCATACCCGAGCACGTTACCGATCACGACGAGCAGCCTGCCGAGCGATTTTTATCGGTTTTCGCCAACCGGGTTGATACAGCCGCATCCTGGATTGTCTCCTCACCCGCCGCATCTCTCTTCGCATCCCGCCATCGTCACTCCTGGTCCGAAACAAGAACTGCCCGATCATCATAGGTAATTATTAGCTTTTTTTATGTTTTCAATTAGTTAATTTGTACGATACCATTTTTTCACGTATACCATGCTTGCCTCAAAATTGAGTCTTGTATTTGACAAAAGATAGGCACATTGCTGTTAATCCAAAGTAGAATCTTTGTTTCTGGCGTGAGTAAGTCTATCTAAATACTTTGTACGGCGTGTATGGCTTAAAACGCGGCCTATTGGTCAAGGGAACTTGAAACACTCCTCTAACAGGCAATTGAGTAGCGGGTAGATGGCACTTGGAAGTCAAACAAAACTCCCAAAAAATAAGAAATTCGTTAAGACAGTGGTCAGTCACACATGCAGAAAATAGACAAGAAGAGAATGTACCAAATGACATTTCCCAGCTTGCTAGTAGGTTTGAGTCTGAAAACAATTCAGGGATAGAGAATAAAAGTGTCTCAAGTCAGGCCAAACCGGAAAGATTTGACATTATCCACAGTTAGACAAAGTTCTTGAAATATAATTAATAAACACAAATGATCCTGTTTCATAATTAACTTCAACTGACTCCATTCGCAGTTTCGCTTTTTCGAAAGCGAAACTACGATCGGATCAAGTAACGGATCAAGTAACAAAATAGTAACGATATTCCTCAAACTGATGATGAAAATATCATATGCATTATTAAAAAAAAAATTAGCCATTGCGAGATTGTGTCCAGGCTATGGTTGGTGAAAAAGGAGACGTATAACTTCCCATTTATTTGTCCCAGTTATTTGTCGACTAACCAGACAAGTCCAGCACTTATGAATGCACAAAAGGATTACATGATTGGCGCCATTTAGGTCCACATAATCTTGAGTAGAAAACTACAGTATATAGTATATAGATACATGCTTGTGGTTTGGTGGAAACACGGTTTTCAATCCCACCAAGAAGATACAACAAAGTCTCAGGTCGGCTAGAGACGAGAGACCCACTATTGGCAACAGGGTTATATCACATACTGTGCACCAAAATATTCATAGGAACAAGGTTGAAGGAGCATGGAAGAAACTGCAGACTAGGTCAAACGGACAAGTCGGTTGTGGCGGAACACGCACTCAGTGAGGGAAACCACAGGATTTTGTTTGACACGAAGGGAACTACTTGCCCTAGTTGACTAGGGATACCATAGCCGACTGGTACGGGAAGCAAAAGACATCCACGAGCACAAGAATAATTTCAATAGGAAAGCTGCATGACGGCAGTGACACTGATTTCATAAGTAGTTTTTTCGAGGCAGTGCGATTATATCATCAAATTGAAATTGAAAAATGTTTTCATCAATTTTATATTTCTACTGCCTATTCGCTTCTCTACGAGGTTAGTAAAGAGATAACTAGATATAATTATGAAAACAGTTAAACAGAGCTTTAATGAAGAATTCAATAGCGAAACGATTTTTAACAATGTACTGGGATTATATGGAACATTTTATCTGGTGTATCGTACATTTACTTCGGATACCAGTTAAGTGCGGCTCTCGTTACACACTGACGTGGTGAGTTGGGAAATGTGTTTTAATTTCAAGGCCAAGAAGTGAACCAAAATCACTATTTCTGGTCTGAACGTTTCACGAACGTGTTGAGCCTGTCGAATGTCAGACACCTTGAATCGCCAGTAATTGATAACGTGCATATAATATCAGTTGTTATAACAATCAGGGTCCTAACATCCATTCTCTGGGAAACTGGTCCTGATTACCATCTTTGACAACATGACATACTCAACAAACTGCACGTAGAATTCTATATATGAACTGTCGAACTTCTTAAGATTAGATTAGGTTAGTTCTAAAGTGAGTGAGTCTATTCGACCTTCCGCCGCAACCTGTAAGGGTTTATTGTGGCTTGCACCTATTCACACTCGACCAAATAAACCCAGCTCCTCAAGGAAGCCGATTAGTTTGTATGGTCAGTGGTCTTTGAGGTCAGATGGTAAAAGTTCGGCTCTGCCTAACTCTAAAATCCTGATTCGGTCCCCAGCGGGACAGGCACAAAGTATGTGCTCTGTTGTTTCATCATTTTCCAAACAGAGGCGGCACACACTGTCTTCCGACAGGCTGAGTCTCTGCATATGGTGATTCAACTGACAGTGACCTGTAAGAAGGCCTGTTAGACATCGCAGTTCATCCCTACTGTAGTCCAACAAATGTTTGTTGCGATGCCAATAACAGTTTCTGGACGATGAAGCTGCTTGCAGCACTTTCCTTTGCGAGGGAATCAGCAGCCTCCTTGCCTTCCAGGCCAGTTTGGCCAGGAATCCAGACCAGGGACTGTCTGTTGCTCGGTAGGAGCCAAGAGATTCCAAGGTCGCGTGACTGTCCTAGAATATTTTAATTGATTTGTGTATAAGCGTTGCGTAAATTTCCGCTTGAAATACAGTCCCATAGGTTCCTAGACAGCTTGATATCTCTGTCCTGGATCTGCGACGGAAAACACCTGCACCAGAACCGGAAGGTGTTTTTGATCCATCTGTGAACCAACAACTATCTGCTCTTAATATTTTCTTCTCCCGTTCTTTGGATTACTTTATCTTTAAAATGTGCCACAATAAATTCTGTTGGAAAAATCAATGAAAAGGCAGCTGCTCTATTGGTTTTGGTTTTACTTTCTCAGAATAAAAATATATCATTTATCAAGTTTCATCTCGACACTTCTAAGGCACTTGATTTTCCCTTATCATATCCATTTTAAAAACAAATTAACTTTCTCATAATCCAGGGAATTTACATGTCACTGAATTGTTACAATTCATATAGTAGGTGTTTACCCGACTCAACAACCCAGATTTATAACTTTAATCATATTTCCTAATGGTTTAGCGTTATTAAACTGATTTGATAACAGTGGCTGAAAATGTTATTTACAAAGGCGTTAACGTTGGTTTCAGTAACACCAAATGTTGAAAACTCCCCTTCAAGATGTCGTGTGAAACAGTTTAATTGCAAGTTTCAACATACTTCCAATTGTAAAGTTAGAGATCTCCAAAATACCAGCCATACATTTTTTCTTTCTATAACAAACAATTATTCGTCATATCTCGGATCTTGTTGTTCCGGGAATTTTCACTAGAACACGGCCCTGTTTGGTGGATGTGAAAGTAAGAGAGAAAAGCTACCGATGCCGTATCATATCGACAACAGGCCTTTGGGTACAAAACGAGATGTGGTTGCCGAGCAACGGACTAGCCAATGGCCACAATGTCGATAACCAATCTTGGATCTCATTTCTCGCATGGCCGCCCCCGACTAGGATTACCGCGAGGCGGCAATTAATGCGTACTCGATTCCTGCTATTTTTGCCAAATTTCAACCCGCATTATCGCGCTAGGATTCAACGAAATAATTTCGTTTCTGGTGGATTTCTCCAGGTCTGCCAGGTTATTGAAGTTGAGTTTATTCGCCCTGTTTCGTAATTTTTTGATGAATATCACTGCAATATCTGAGACCCTCTTACGTATAACCTTCTCCAAAAAAATCCGTCTTCAAATGATTTCGAGGATCACCAAATGACTTGTCCAACTCACGATTATTTGCAAATTGATACAGTAATATCGGCAACGTAGATGGAGCTAGCGATACATCAAGTTTAGAAGAACAACATTCGTTATCATCTTTAGAAGTTTGAGAATACAATCATGAAGGTTTCTTTATTCCTGAAGTGAGCTGTCATTCTGTCTGAAGCTTGAACTGAAAAAGAGGAGATAAAAAGACACTATTGGCACAATTTGTCAAATGTTTGACAATTATGACAGGTGACAGAGATGACAGTTGACAAGTAATATTTTAATCCAGCTTTACACAAAAATTGTGGAAAAACTTTCGAAGGTATATAGTTAATCCATAGAAGTTACATTCATATACAAACTGGAAGAAAAATCCTTCCCGAAACAACTAATAACACATGAACATTGAATTACACGAATGAAAAGGTGCTATTGGAACAACGAATTTCATATGAATGTACAACATACGAAACTCACTTTTACGTTACAAACAGAATTATTCGCCAACAGTGCAGGACAGAGTAACGAAGACAGAAATACAACCTGTCCTCAACTGATTTTATGGATCCTACTTTGTAGAAAATCTAGATGAATATGTCGACTTCAAATTTGAAACACTCATTTACCTGGCATATGTGTCTCTCTTCAACAAAGTTTATACTGATTTGATTTCTGGTAAAAGTTTTGAATATGGGATGATTTTTTCTTTTTATCTTTTTATCTGAAAGTACTTTATTGTGAATTAAAGAGGGGTTATATTTTTTTTAGGAGTGATTCATTTTTGGTAAAGAAAGTTTTTGGCTTTCACTACATCTTATAGTAGTAGAAAGTCAAACACTTTCTTACTTTATTGTATTAGGATGTTTTAGAATGTTTCAAAAATTTTGTCTATTTTAATGTAATGAGTTCACGTAGCTACATATCTCAATAAATTTATTCTACTATAGCGCGGCATATGGTAATCGATAGAGAATTATGTACTCTATACATTGATGCTGTTAATTTTTCCAAATTTGAATTTCTTGCCTGTTATTACGAATCTCATCCAGTTGTTTTTTACGAATCAAATTGAACCAGAGCGCTACCAAAACAGTCTGAAAAATGAACGTGGCATTTGGCAATGATGGTGTCAATGAACTCACTGTTCGATATTGGTTTGCAAAATTTCGTTTCGGAGATTTTTGCCACGAAAATGAACTCCAAAGTAGTCGATCTACGTATTGGAAAGGTCAAGAAGCTCGAAAAGTTGGTGCCCAACGACTTGAACGATCGACAGAAATAGCTACGTTTCGAGGTATATGGTTTTTGTTTTGGCGCAACCAAAACGATCCTTTTATGGATTGATTCACCACGTATGATAAAAATTGGATCCTCCACAACACCGGGAGAGGTTCAGGACAGTGGTTGGATACCGATCAGCCACACAGGCACCTCCCAAAGGCGTAAACCCACCAAAAACAACCGTGGTTGCTCTTTGATGGCCAGCGGCTGGTGTGATTCACAACAGGGTCAAATCATCACAGCTGAGTCCTTTTGTGGGAAAATCGACGAATTGTACCGAAAATTGTATCAGCAGCAGCCGCCACTGGTCAACAGAAGAGTTCCGATCCTGTTCCACGACAACGCCCGTCCACATGTTTCACAAATTGCCGTCCGAAAATTAAACGAATTGATCGTCGAAGTTCTGCCTCGCCTACCATACTTCCCAGACCCCTCGCCAACCGATTACTATCTTTTTAACGACTTCGATAACTTTTTCACCGGTAGAACCTTCCCAGCCAAGACCAGCCAAAAAACGGCCTTCATCGATATCATCGAATCCCGAGCACACAATTTTTATGTTGACGGAATTAGTAGACTTGTGTTACGTTGGCAAAAGTACAATGATTCAAATAGCGCTTATTTCGATTGAATTGAGATATTTCAGATATCTCAGTTCAAGGTAGACTGATTAAAACGGACGATACTTTTGAAACAATCTAATAGTTTACGACTACAGTCTCAGAGAGGTTTAGTATTGAGTGTTATATAAAAAAAAATAAGTCAGTAAACGGCAATACTGTTTTGATTACAACTATCCTGCACTATCTTCTACCCGATAAGGAACCGAAATTAGCATCTGCAAGAATTTTCTTTAAGAAAATTGTCATAAATTTGACAGTAGTGATATTAGCCAAAAAAAATTCATTTTTCAATAAGCATATTCTTCTGTGCAGGAGAGCTGGTGGAGGTGAATTTTATTTCTAAATATTTATTTTCAAAATATTTTGCAAATTCTTCATTTATGCAAATGATATGGTTTTCATCAGTTTGAACATTTCCTGAATTTGACACTAAAATATGTGTAATTGCAGGCAATTTGAGACATAACCGGTACGTTTTAATTTAAAAAAATGTTATGTACTCAACCCTCAGAATCTACACTCCCTGAATCAGAGATAAATGAATTGAATACATCTAAGATAAAGATAGAATTGACAGTTCACAATAAAAAAGTAATAAAATGTTTAATAATCAACTTAAAAAACAGCCTTATCATCTTCATTCACACAACTCAATCGCTTCTCAAATGAAGAAAACTCAATTATCGGTAATTACTAGGTGGAAAAGAAATACTAAATGAAAGTTATATGTAATGAAAAACTAACAACAGTTGAAGCATTAATTTGTTGTAAAAATGTTGATGGGAAGCTTGCTTTATTAACTGAATGGTAGAAGGTTCTTTATAATCTTCAATCATTGTGAGATGATTGACTTGAGATGCATTCGTAGCAACTTTTTCTTCATATGTCAAAATATATGCCAGATTTTGGTATAATGCATTTCTCAATAATGAATAAAAAATGAAAAGTACGCAAAGATAAAGAATAGAGAAGTAATTATTAAAAAATAAAAAAAAATCAAAACGTGTCGATTGTCAGTATTCGCAATCGTTTGCAGGTGATGACTTATATTATTTTTTATTTAAAAAAATACAATTGTATAATAACTTGCTATACTCTCATACACAGTTAACCTGTAACGTGTGTTTACCTGTACTATTATAGCACAGCTCTGCAAGACAACTTCATAAACAAAACCCATGAGCCAGTTAACAAACTGCTTTTGTAAACATATTTAATAAATGGTATTTAGTAATTTCATCATTATGTATTTTCATCAAATATCAACAAGTTATATTCAATAGGAATATTTAGAAATAAGGAAGTTAAAATAGTGCAAACAGAAATATGAATTACTTCATCAATTAATTCCACTGTGAAGAAATTAATGTAGTGCCGACTGTATATGCCCTTATATACCCTTATCCAGTATTATAATTTTATAGACTATTAGTGGGTAATTTTTGTTAGTAGATATTTTATAATTACGTATTACTTTATAATAAACATTTATAATAAACATTCAGTGCTCTATTGGTTCTATCTCTCACCTTTATTTACCCACTTCTTTTTTAAGACAGTTCAGTAAAATCAAAAATAGTTATGAATCTCCCATCTAACCAAAACCCAGAACCAGGATATGTTCAATGACCTTTTAATTTCAGTGTATACTCGTCCTACTTGCTCCATCTACTATGTAGGGGATGAAACTAGAAACTTTTATAATAGATTGCTCCTTTTATTAGTCTCGATTGTAACTGCCGCTCAAATGGGGACAGACTAGAAATCTATCCAGCAAACTATCTCACTTTTAATCAATAAACAGGTGAAATTTCTCTATAGATTTCGAAATTCTCGTGGAAAAAAGGGCAGCACCATTTAAAAAGTCTTCGTATATACATATTTCAGAATTATCTAATCATTACCTTGCATTCTGTAATTTTTTTATTGGCAGATAACCAGTTTTTGATGTTAATGGGGGGGAAAGGTAGAAGTTTTTTTCATTCCTTTACTTTCAGACAATAATTCTTTCACAGTTTAGATGACGATCACAAGGATTTTTTGACAGGATATTTTCTCTACCTCAGTTTATCATAGTAGTGATATATTTTTTAGTTTCTCAATACTCATGTTTGTCAACTATTAACTCTTAAAGAATCAGTGGTGTTGAAGAAGAAAAAAAACGATCCTGCGTATCCTAATTGATGTCTTTATATTAAGATACAACCTGGGATTATGTTAACTTTCAACAAACTGGGTTTTCATCAGAATTCAAATCATTAATAGGATTTTCAAAACAAAACCTGTATTTCTTTAATATTGATTTAACATTCAAAGAACAAAAGTTGGAATTTTTGTATTTTATGCACTATTAAAAAATTATGTCTTAATATGCAATAATGCTTTGAGAAATAACATTTGTCATGTATATTGGAAAGAGATTGGAGTTATTGCTGATATTATTTTGAATGTCGCAAAATCAAGAAAGAAATCCGTTTTTTGAAAAGGCTCTGAATTACAATTTCTCAAGAAGGCCATGAAAAATAACATGTTGTTCAAATAAAAGTAACTATCCATATACTTTCGTTCAAGAGATTTCTTTCAAATGGCCCTTTATCCAAATTTATGTGATACCACTTTCACTGTAATCATACTGAGCCATATTCATGGATGTTAGATGTTTTATGTTATCTTCATTTATAATATTCTCCCCTCAAAATGGTCACTCAAAGTGGTAATATTTGTATTTGAAGCGTGGATGAATAATATACAATTTTCATTTCACACGACGAATCCGTCGACGAAATAATTCTGTCAACAAGTGATTCATTCAGTCATGTTGCCAATTGCACAAATATTTTAAAATTTAATCGATTTGGTATAATCTGAGCCCTGAAAACGGCTATTCGAAAAAAATCCTCCTGAATTTTCTGCTTTCAAGTGACTCTTTGGACAGTTGGTTTGTTAGTTGAAAGTTAATTCACAGAGTAGCAACGTACTCAGCATCTAAACGATATTGTTCAGGCAGTTGAAAATGGCTTCACACTAATAAACTGCTCAGATATGTTTGAAAGCTCGATTAAATATTGATGGAGAAAGATTGCGACTCCTCTGGTGGATTAGTTTGTCAAGTTTGATTAGAAGACGGCCTTATGTCTTATAGTGGCCATCTTGTTGAAAGTACATCTGTCAAATTAGTTGTTATTTATTTAGTCTGTTTTCCAAATCATCATGGACTGACATAGCATCAAACAATACGTGCAAATAATATTTTTTTTTATCACTGGTTCAGTAAACGATCGAACAACACCCGTACGTCGACGAAACGCAAGATCTTCCGGAAACATCGCTGTGAGAATGTTCAGAAGAATCCGACACAGTCGATTTAGCATCGTTCACAAGAACTCGGCCTTTCGCAGATCACAACTTGGTGAATTTTGCGAATTTTACAAAATTTAACTGACCCAGGAACTGAACGTAATCAACCATGTACAACAACATGCGTTGGGAACCTTCAACCGCTCTTACGATGAGATTCTCATCCAACGCGTTCAGTGCTCTAGTAGTTATAATAAACGGTCGGAAATTGATATTGTGTTTAGTTTATTCGTTGTTGTTATTATTGTTTCTAGTTTTTATAGTTGGTTATAAGTAACTTAAAACAAAATCTTTTATAATATCGTTTTTATATGAGCGCACGCCTATGGTAAAATATCGAAATTGGCTCCGCACTTCGTTTCGAGGTCACCAAGAACTTTGTGAATTTATGAATCAAAGTAGTGAGAGAGGACTTACTGGTTGATTTTTAATATGTCCAAAGCCCATGCCACATCATTGGATATTCTGCATGAGCGATTTGAGGGCATGGTCATCTCAGGTGGAGGCGATGTGAACTGGCCACCGAGATTGTGCGATTTGACCCCGTTAGACTTTCTCTTGTGGGATTTTCTTGAATCACAGGTATATGCAAAAGAGCTACAGATCACAGCGGCTCTGGAAGCCAACATTACCTATGTCATCGGTTAAATTCAGCCTGATTTATGCGCCAGAGTAATGGAAAATTGGACGTTTTGGATGCGCTCCATCCAGAGAAGCCGTGGCGGACATTCCAATGGTGTTGGAATGGGTTCACCACATAATGGCATAAATAGGTATTTCAAAGGAATACAAAATGTGGATGATATCTCACACACACTTTGTTTTATTTAAATTTTAAGACGAGAAGCGTTCAAATACTGAGAGTACTTCGAACAAAACTCAGTAAAGTAAAAGCTTCTTCGTTCTCTTCTAATACATTTCAAAAATGCTTGTGTAACAATAAGGCGGCATTCGTCTATAGCTGGTCTTTCAACTAACTTGAACAATTCTAC
>WOGN01004080.1:2891-14524 GCA_015342105.1 Leptinotarsa texana
ATTGAAAAAAATTGAAAAGATTCCAAACCAAGTTATGTCGTGACGTCACCCGAAGACGATTGTGGGTACTAACAATCGAAACGTCGTGACATAACTTGGTTTGAAGTCTTTTTAATGTTTTTTCAATTTGTTTTCATTTTTGTTAATAATAATTTTTAATCTTTATTTTTCAGCTGTTATTAATATTTTAATATAATTTGTTTGGTTGTAGCTTGTATGGTAATTCTTTGTAATTCCAGTTTTTGTTTAATAAAATAGTTATTTTTGGTTAGTCTTATTAATTCTGTAATTGTTTTTTTCAAGGTTTTCAAATCAATTTATATAGATTAGACAATGGAAGTCCAAACTGATGAAATGTATCAAATTAATGTTTCGATACCTAGTGCATAAAAAATTGAATTATCAGCACCGAGGAAAATAAATTCAAGCGGTCTCACAAACCGATGTGACAGGCGTAATCAAGAAATTTGCAATTACGTTGGATATAGTCGCATGTTCCGTGTTGTCTTCAGATAGGTTACTACTCAACTATTTCATAACTGAAATCGGTAAATTATCCTGAGAGGATTTCATCTGAGGTCATTTTCATCAATTACAATCTGATGTGGAAATACGACAGTAAAAACGTGTAGGCATATAAGTGCTGCCATTCGAGCAAAGTCAGGTCAGTGTATTAGTAGGCATATAAATTACACCTATAATATATCTGAGGCTTGAAATATGAACAACCAATGTAAATTACATGACACATTCTTAATTTAATTATTTTAAATATGATATACCGCATACTTTTGAATGAATTCATATCAGTATCATGATGCTTGTCTACAATTCCTCGAAAATGTGCTGATGAAACTGAAAATTTCTCCAGATGCTTGCAACAGTTGGGCCTCAAACTCTTACAGTTCATATTGATTTTTGTTGTTCCAAGTCACATGTATAATACACAGCGTTTCATTCAAAAAATCATATTTATTATGTGTTGAATCAAACAGTATCAGAAAATATATGATTGGATTATAAAATGATAGCAAAAATGTTTTCATAAAACTGGGCGTATTCATCTGAGAATTCTTTTGAAAGTGGTATCTGTTGAATATTATTATTTTTGGTATAAGTTCTGAATCGCCTGGTATATAATGAGTTTCCTATTCTTTGAAAAGGTGAATATTATTGGATTACATCAAGATAACGCTGCTCAAAGTTCTAATGTAAACTCAATAGACACACATGTATGCACTTGTGATACACTATTTGGAATCTTTGGTGTAGTAATGAATATTACTGGAGTAAGATTAGTTTGATCTTCCTCGTGAAGATGATTACTTGGTGATTGAATCACCAGGTGTTAAAATAACGGATTGGTGTTGGTATAAAACTTCTTTGAACCTGTATGCAAACAATCTTGTCAACCCAATTCAGTTTATAAAACTCATTTGTGATATTTTCTGTGCACTATCAATACCCTTGAGTAGAAGTAAACTACCAATAAATCATTATTCGCAACGCTACACGTATCCGTGTAATCTATGTCACGTTATTTTACAGTTTCTATTGTATCCATAACAGTAGCTCCAAGCGATATCTAATCGAGATTTCTTGACGAAATCAATCCCTAATTCATGAAGGGACATAACATAATCTTCTCGAATATAATCTCCCCGAAGTAGGTACAGACAATCAATCTTACGAAGTAGGAGCCAGTCTAGGAGAGTTCTGACACAACTAGGTTATGTTATGAGGGTGAAACTCACATTCACGAAGTTTGCAGGGTCGAAAATCAAAAGTGAAACAGCTGCAATTCTGTCACAGAAATTTCAAGGCTAGAGAAAGTTATTCTGAGAGTTGAAAGAATGATTTCTCCTGAAGCTGTGTTTTTCAGGAAAGACAATGTAATTTTCGGCCTCAAATGACTTCATCAAGCAGATAACTCAACAGACAAATTCAGTAGATGGTAACAGTTATCAATATTGCATATGTCTTCCTTGGAAAATATCAGGTAGAAAATGGAACGGAAATAAAAGTATTGAAGACTCACGAAACTCAAAAATATTTTTTAGATATTATTAACGTTTGAGTTTACTTATCATAACTACTCAAATTATTTTCTACAATGTTTGTGTAAGTATGTGAAACTGCATAATTCTAGTTATTTCGTTTTGTTGATACCTATTCACCTTTCATTACTCTGGTTCTAGCCTTAGAGATTCGATTAGTTATAGTTCTTGGATATTCCTCTATAAGAATACTATATCGATCTAGGATTCCATATAGCATCCTTACTTCATTTCTGTTTTGATTGTAGTCAGTTGCACTTTTTGAGTTATTGAGAGTTCGATACTCGGGTAAATTTTTTTTAATTCGATTGCCATATCATTTAGAGACACTATTTTGAATAAGTAAGAAAAAAAGAAAACACCGACTGTTTGATGAAGTTTGATGAGGACTAATACAATTTCATTGTTCGGCCCACTTTTCAAGCCAAAAGGAAGAGTTTTCAAATTCTTATATTTCGACTAACTAGTTGTCGTATTTGAAACTTTTTTGGAACATGATAGGATATTGATAAAAAAAAAGTTAACTTATTAAAGTCTTCAATAAACACTTCATGGTGAGATTTTCACTAAAGAGGATCAGTGAAAACTGTTGTTTTTTATATACCTTAATTATGGATTTTCATCAAGTACACAGGTCAACAGTGTTTTTGTCCCATGAACTTTGTAATGTGTTGTGTATTTATATTAGCCTACCCCCATTATAAATATATAATAATTTTGTTTCAATCACATCCAGTTTTTTATGAAAACTATATATTCATTTCTGACGTAATTTACGTCATTTAGGCGGCTGTATAACTAGTGCATCAGCTAACATACATTTTATTTTCGTTAGGTGCATCGCAAATATGCAACGAAAGTGTTCTACTAACCCTTACAGTTTTGTTATGTGTGTGAAGAATCAGCGTCTACATCCCTGCGTCGAAATTTCACCCCATTAATTAAATAGTGCTTCTAGGAATATTTTGGATATACTGTGCAGCATCAAGATAAATTCTGAGTCCCAGATAAATGTTGTGTATTGTGTGTGAGACTCCTATTGGGTTGGGTTTTTATTTGAGTCGAATCAAAATAAAAAGCATTACAACGAAGTCCAAATATACTATTCAGTATCCAAACTTATCTTCGGCCAACAGACCCATCCTACATAGTCCCGAACTGCTTGTGCCGAAACCTCCAAATCGACCAGAAAGTCGGGATTTCAGTTGTTCGCATGAGGAATATGAAAATAGTGACCCAAGTTATGAACCGCAAACACAACGATTTATTACGTAATTTGAATTTGTCTAAAAACAGGCTGAGCTTTTGGGGTCTAGATTAAAGGACTGGAATTTACTTCCAACAGTAGACATTATAACGATTAAATAAAAGCTCACTTTTCTATAGTAAATGATTTACTCCGTTGTCATAATTTTTACGGTGTGATAAATTCATTGAATTTTGAATATGATCCAAGTAACTGGCGATTGTTCATTGACTTCTCAAAAACCATTTTGATAGCAATGTTGTTGCATAGCAGAAACGAATACCAATCAATACCGGTTGCTTATAGTTCTGCTATGAAAGAGACTTACGAAAATATGAGATTTCTTTTTGAAAAAATTAAATACACTGAATACGCTTGGAAAATTTGTAGCGATTCAAAAGTTATTTATTATTTGCTTGGTACATGATGATTACACAAAATTTTTCTGTTTTATTTGCAAATATGACAACAGAGACTGAAAAAGTTACTATTAAAATAAAATGTGGCTCAAGCATGAGTCAACCCTGATGAAATACTTTTACCACCGTTGCACTCGGTCTGATGAAAAAAATTGTAAAAGCTATGCGCAAAGATGTCAGTGGATATTTATATCTGAAAGAGAAATGCCCCAAACTCAGCGTCGCGAAAATTGAAAAGAGAATATTTGTAGGCTAACAAATATGACAACTTATGAAGGAAAAGAGCTCTGAAGGAGGACTAAATGACCAGGACAAAATCGTCCGGAAATGTTTAGTGAATGTTGTCCAAAATTTCCTAGGGAATTATAAAGCGGAAAACACAGACTCAATAGTTGAACTAATAAAGTCAGATGAAGCCCTGGGGTTCAATGTGTCCTAAAAAATACGTATGTTTTACTCTCACCTAGATTTGGGTGCTGTGAGTGACGAACAAGGGAAGAGATTTCATCAGGACATTTACTTGATAGAGAAGCGTTATCAACGGAAATGGAGCCCAGGAATGCTAGCAGATTATTGTTGGAAACTCGGAAATATTCACGAAAATCGTAAATATTTATTGTACAGTTAGTAATAAATTCTCTGAGTATAGTTGATTTTTGTAATTTTCACCAAAATATATGCTTTGATGTCAAGACAAAAACCTGTTGTGTATTTTTTTTTCATTGATACAATATTGGTTATTGACCCTATAAGATTCAAATTTTGATATAATTTTCATGTGACAAAAAACAATCAAAATTTTGTTGACCAGTGAGTGTGGGCCAATTTCATCGTATATCTGAAGTCTTCAAATTCAAGAAACTGAAGACGAAACATAAATAAAATTATGTTTCACGTTACATTATTTTATTAACAATCCTGGACATTCACCATCACATTCAAAATCTTCATTGAGTTTTGTGTATTCGAGGAATGGTTCGGGTATTTTACGTTCATACAAGTGGAAAATTGGAATTTATCGCCCAGAAATGAAAGTTTTATGAAAAAGTTGTCCATCATTTTCAAAACGGAAATTAGACAGATGTTTGTATACAGAAAAAATATTTACCAAGATATAGACACATAATGAAAATGTTTCTCTTTCGGTTTCGAAACCATCATTTTGAACAGAATGAATGGCCAAAATGATGTTTGCTGTATATATTGAATATGAATTCTCTTGAGAATTTTTTTTCGTACTTCCGTATAGCATTTTTGACAAAATTCTCAAATTTCCTACATTGAGATTTTGTGAAGGAAGATAATAAATTGATTCACGTTTTTTAGTCATCCATCAATGGCTTATCTTTGAATTATTAGATGAATGTAAACCCTATACTTTTTGAGTAAACTTAGACTATCTTGTTTCTTGCCAGTTGCAGCTTATCAGCAAAAGTTCTATACTTTCAAGTTGAAGTACATTCCATGATTAAAATAACAACTTCAGATTATTTTCATTTCTATGATTCAAGTAATTGATTTCTCTCATTCACATATCAACATATAATTATACCAATCTGATGTTTATGTTTTCAATGATATCGTCGTGAAAATTCTTAGTCCATTAATTTTTATTCATGAATGAACAAATAACTTTTTTTGAACATGGGAGACTGTTTGGGACTATTCTTAGAATTCATTAGCAGAATATAAAGAAGAGTTTTGAGGCTATTTTCAACCCACTATAATAAATAATTCTTGTTGGAGAACTTGCGTCAAAGTTATTTTCTGATTTGTTGACCGTAGTTCGACCGTTTTCATGAACTACAGCGAACTACACTGAGAAAATCTAAAGCACGGCCTCTGCCCTTATTGCATTTGAAAATATCTACAGCAGTTATATGCAAAATGTCAAGCTTGAAAATCTTCAGGTTACGACCAATTAACTTGTAAAATAACTCAGACACGGATTTTTCTGGCCATAATAGTGAACAATCAATGATTGAACTTGTTCGACAAATCTGAATTATAAAATTATAATTTTTCTACTTTATCACTGACCGAGAATCAAATGGATTCGCATATTTTTCACAACTACTATCCTCGCCTTCAATAAGTCTTTTCTCGTGCAAGATTGAAAAAAAATATTCCAAACACTGTATTTAATAAACACAGAATTTCCTAGATAAATTTACATCGAAAGTCACTAACTCACTAATTAGTTAATTATTGTAACCATACCGTCGCCGATGAATTATGTAAACAGTGAATTTTCAAACCATCAACATTGTGGATATTCAGTACATTGTAATATTCACAAAGTAAATATTTGCGATGAATATTGATCGAGTAGCCAGAATTATTAACTTGATTACAACCACAAAATACAGATCAAAACAATGATATTTGAACCTCTGAATTTCATTTCGATAGAGGTGTTGGAGCAATTGAAATATTAGCTGGCTTATGATTGATAAAGATTTTGTTGAGTACTTTTTGAATACAGAAACTCCGATATAATTGCAAATGGTAAACATTTCACATAACAGCAGAAACATTACGTTATTCATAATCACTTTGACACGCTGAGCTGGCAGCTGAGGTACTGAAAGGATGCAGTGATTACATCTCTGAACCAATCATAAATAAATCACTCATCTGAGCATGACATAGCAGATTTACCTGCAAAAATATATGAATCCGTTGATCAGTTAAAAGCTGCCTATGTGCTTCCTTGATCTGGTGAAACCATTTTTACACAAAACTGACAGTGACTTGACTCTTTGAGCTTACGATTTACTGAAAAGTTACTCATTACACGGTTTTATTTACAAAATTCATTGAGAAATTATTACATGTGCAGACAATAGCCCATTTTTGTACGATGGAAACATGTTGAAGAGTAGAGAAATATATGATAAGAGTAAAAGACTACTTCAACTCAAAACATCTCATGATTAATTTGGAAAAATTGAATACCGTGTTAGGAATCACACGTTAAAAGGTAAGACCTCTTTAGTCCTGAGCTCGCACAAGTTTCTAACTTCTGAGAGTTGTCGTTCGTATGGGGGCGACAGATGATTAACGGAAAAACAGATTTTAAAACAGAACAGACAGTTTTTAAAACTTACCATTCACAAGCTATGCATCCAGCCTACCACCATATGACAAATTATCTACCGAACGTCAGGGAAGAAAATTCTCACCAGCAACTTCAAAATAATTGTGAATTGTCATTGATTGTCATATGGAATGCGATGAACACCTCTAAAAGAAAAATTGAGCAGACAATTCATAAATTCAGGTATGTATTGAAAACATTGCCCAAAATACATTAGGTACTCGAAAATATCTATTATGTAATTGTGCAAACTCACTCCATATACAAAATCATTCCTTGTAGTAAAATGCAATGAATGCACATTCAGTTGTGATACGGAATAGAAGGCTTAAAAGCTTATACAATAAAGGTCAGTATCTCCCAAGTGACGGGTTATATGAATTAGCAAATGTTTCAGATATAAAACAGCTATTTTGTCAATATCTCGTATCAATATACTGATTAACGGAAAAACAGATTTTTTTTAAAACACTGTGTCGCAAAGTATGGAGTAAATTCGATATTTCCAAAAACAAAGGTCGTTTTACAAAAAGCTGAAACACGTCGATTTTTAATTTCAATATTCTACATTTCACGCCAAAATTTCATGATACATGGTGATCCATGTTATGATGATAACGTCATCTGTGATTTTTTGAAATGCAACAACCTGTATTTGGGGTTAGTTTTAGATAATCCGTAACGAGCTGATACCGAAAAGGTAGATACTTGGTATCTTACGGACAGAATTTGAAAGATGTGCGCTTACAAAATACATTTCATTGATATCTAATAAAAGTAGAAATTAATTGATAATTTTAAATTTTTTTTGAATCATTAATTCAACAATGGAAAAGTAATCCAGTAATAAATACATTACTTTATTTTAAATGCTCAAACTGTAGTCCTTGCTGTAGTTGACAGTAACCGTGCTAACAAGTGTTTTTTATTAATTTCAAAAACTGGGCGGCTAGTTTTTTGTTATTGTGAAATGTCATTATTTCGATTGACGTTCAGTAACTGTTGAATAGGACAGTTGAATTTAATCGTGAATTTTCTGCAGTATTTCTTTGAATTAATTTGAAGTAGTAATGAATTTAAGTGTAAAGCAAATGAATAAAATACTTATGAAGATTGGCTATGGAAACAGATGGAAGTATGTAACATACTCGGTGAAAAATATCCAGAAAGACACAGTCAGGAGTAAGTAAGATTGAAAAGAAATTTCGAGAAACTGCTACAGTTGAAAATGCACGTGAATCAGGTCAGCCTTCTGTTTGTGTATGTGTGTTATGATACAAAACTAAATGTTCTACTTGCTTTTGAAGAAGATTTGCACACTTCTGTTCGTAAGGTTAGTCGTGGTTTTCTTATCAGTGAAACAACTGTACACAAAGTATTAAAATTGGAAAGATGACATCCCTTTGAAATCGAACTTCTACAGAAATTAAAGGAGAATGATCCAAATTGAAGAATAGAATTTTGTGAAACCATGATGGATAACTGTAACCGAGACCGTCTCCTCGCAAAAAATATATTTTTTTTCTGATGAAGTCACTTTTACATTAAATGGTGAGGTCAACCGTTAGAATTGTAGGTACTGGGCCAAAGAAAAACCCCACTGGATGCGTGAGCATCATACAGAATACCCGCAAAAGGTAAATGTATGGGCTGGCATTGTAAAAAAAATGATCATCGGACCCCACTTTTTCAATGGTACTCCAGATGGGCGAACATACCTTTAGTTTTTAAGGGGATATCTTGTACCTTCTATAATTAATTTATTCCCCAGTAGAATTAATCCTGGAAGTGTTGATGAAAGTTTATGCTTTCAACAGGATGGTGCGCCTCCACATTATACTGCAGATGGTCGAAGGTATCTCGACCAGCTGTTTACGAACCGATGGATTGGTAGACGTGGACATATTGAATGGCCAGACTTAAAACCGTTGGATTACTTTATGTGGAGTCATCTGAATAATGTTATCAATTAAACGGAACCGGCAAATATTCAAGAATTATAAGAGAGATTTCGAACAGAAATAAATAATATTTCTCAAGAAACCATAAACAAGGTTCAACAAGAATTTATTCAACGTTTAGGTTATTGTCAAATACAGCAAGGACTACAAGTTCGAACATTTACAATAAAGTTATGTATTTATTATTGGATTATTTTCCCATTGTTAAATTAATCATTAGAAAAAAATATGAAATGATTAATTAATTTCTACTTTTATTAGATATCATTAAAATTAAAAATCTACGTGTTTCAGGTTTCAGGTTTCACTGAATAAGGTAGACAGATACATTAGCCAACTTGAATATATCTTCCAACAGAGACTTTCCAATTTTGGCAATTAATAACGGCCATCTTGTTGAAGCTACATCTGTCAAATCAGTTGTCATTTATTCAGCCCGTTTTGCTAAATCACCATGGACGGATATAGTATCAAACAGCACGTACTATTGATAAAATTGTTCTATCAAAATGGGTGTTCTGTTCGGGCAACGTCCCGCGCGCTTTGCCCGTTTTATGGTCGCCAATATCGTCCTTAAAAAGACGATCATTCGCGATGTGGTGGATAAATTTGATTCTACTATCTTTGTTAATAGTCATCCAACACCCGTACTTCGACGAATCGCAAGATCTGCCGAAAACATCGCCGCTGTCTGTGAGAGTATGCAGGAGAATCCGATGCAGTCCATTTCGCGTCACTCGAAAGAGTACAAAAGAGTACAAAAGTACGTGAACAAACAAAATTGTTGAATTTGGGACGATCCCAATCCACATGAGATCCAAAAGCGTTCAATGCATGTGATTTGTAGGTTTTTTTTGAGTCGCAGGTGTATGCGAATGAGACATAAACCACGGCGGTCAAATTCTGCCTGATTTATGCACCAGAGTCATGGAAAATTGGACTTTTCGAATGCGCTCCATTCAGAGAAGCCGTGGCGAATATTTGAACGATGTTACATCCCACACATAATGGCATCAATAGGTATTTCGAACGAATAAAAATTTTTGATGATATCTCAGGCACACTTAGTTTTATTTGAATTTGAAGATAAGAAGCGCTTGATGGAAGACTATATAGAAGATTCCAGCAATACTCTACCACGTTATACTTATCTTGGTCCTAAAATATATTACACAATTTTTCATTAAAGCATATTGAATTCTTACTGATATTCAAGGCAAAATTATCTGCTTGACAATATATCCTTGACAATATATCCATCAACTGATGGAAATGAAAATTCTCTCAATAATTCACTCATATTTATGTTGATACTTACCATTGTTTTTTCAAAACTTAAAAGTAAAAAATATATATTCAGATATACTCATTTTTATTTCTTTTTAGGGATACTGACCAGATAAATTATTACAATTATTTCATTATGTCATAATAATTTTTTTGTATATCCACGCGAGGATTAAACCTCTGTGGAATCTCTGAAGGTTTATTCAAATTCTATTCATATATGTACATACTTGTTTATTAATTCTTAATGAAGTAAAGGTTGTTATTATGTTAGACGATACGTTCTTCATATTATTTGTGAATTATCCAAGAGAACCTGTAATGATCGAATTACTTTAACCTCAATCAATTGAAATGTGATATTTCAAAAAAAAACAATGAAAAAAATAATCTTTACAAAACTTGGCAAACTATGACTCCTCGGTCTTTTTTATCAAAACGAACAACCCATTTGAATAATATTTCTCAGTTCGTGTCGCAGTTATCTATTTCTGTCTTTCAGAACCTGTTATCTTTATTAATCATCCCGAAATCATCAATCACCATGAGCGTTGTCAATTTGCCGATGATAATAATCAAGTTCTCAGATCACTGAACATAATTGTTGGTTGTGACAGATTCAATCGACTAATCCTTTCGTGATTAATCACAAGCATTTTCTAGGGTACAACTTCAGATTCGTGAGAATCTGAGTGAGAATACGAACCCAAGCAAATACATTGATATTTTCCTGAGAAATGAGGTGATGTAATGAACGAAAATTATGTTTCTGACATGTTTAGAGAATCAAATATCAAACGAAATTTGAAAGACAATCAATGAGCTTGTCTCCACTCGACTGAAAACTTTTATCAACTCCGACGTTGCTTTCTGAATTTCCAACAAAATTGAATATTACTCAATGAGTTGAGGACATAATACTCTTTCTTTTGACATTGGTTCACGAGTGGATTTGAATTTGATTAAAACGCTGATTCCGTACATCGCAATATGATGTAATATTTCCACTTAGGGTGTTTGTTTGATAATTTTCGTAAAGTGGCTAGGATTCTCTGAAGACCACAAATCGTGGATCAATGATAGTTCATCAGTTTAATTGCATCATCGTTGTAATTGATCGAATAATTAAGATATTGTTACAAAATTGGATTTTTTATTATTATCAAAAAAATCCACATATGAGATCTAGTATTCTCACTCAATAAATCAAATAGTACCATGACTCCCTAAAAAATTTAAACAAGTATCATTTAAGTTTTTGATATTTCAACATCTAATTCGATGTATATCAATCAACAGTAGCATTCGGTGCAGCAGAAGGTTCCGCATCTAACGGATTATATGTTCGTATATGGTCACCGAGGATCTCTTCAAAAAACTGACAAAGATACTATGCCGTTCATTCACCTACTGGTGTGACACACAAGTGTTTCCACTTATGTTTCGCTTGCGTTTATGCAGCTATTTTTATCAAGTACTTTTCTGGTTTTTCACATTTTGTCTTCAATCGAGGACCGCCTGCCCGGTACTGACGATGCCCAATAGGCCGAAACATGTGTCTAC
>WOGN01004081.1:0-14521 GCA_015342105.1 Leptinotarsa texana
TGTGATCTGAATGCTACTTCCACTTTGTTTTTTCTGAAGAAACCTGCGATTATTTCTGTTCATTTTCCAAAATATGTTAGCGTTACCCATTTCTTGATTTCTGGTTGTATGACCTGAGGATATATTAATCTGTAAGTGAATTTCCGGCTTTGTTTCCTAACTAACTTCTGGATAATATCTGCATTGAAACCATTATTGTGACCTATCTGTGTAATTGAATCCATTTCCTTAGCTAGATTGTCTGCAGACAAAGGAAGTGAGAATGCTCTGTGCAACATTGAATAGTAGTCTGCTAATTTATGACTGTCTGGATGGAAAGAATCGCTTGAAATGGTGATGTCTGTATAGCTAGGTTTTCTGAAGAAAACATTGCGCTTGAATTTATTCTGATTATGTGAAATGGCCAGGTCTAAGAAATTTATCTGTTTCTCTATCTCTGTTTCGAGTGTGAAATGAATGTTGCTATTGAGACTGTTCATGAATGTCATAAATTGGTTCAGCTGTCGTGTAGTACCTCTGAAACAGGCAAGAATATGGTCTACATGACTGTTCCAAAAATGAATATGTTTTTCACCCAGGTCGGAGTTTACTATAGTGGTCTCCAAGTTGTCTGCTAAAAGTGGACTGAGGAGTGAGCCCATTGGTAAACCTGAATCCTGTTCATAGAATTTGTTCTTGAACTGTTGGTAACTCTGATTCAGGCACACCTCGAAAGCTGTTGAAACTTCAAAGAAGTGATATGGTCTACTTTGGCTTGATCTAATATGTCTAAAATGAGGGTCTTACACTAGTTGTACGGTATGTTGGAAAACATACTCTTCACATCGAATGAAACTAAAATTGAATTGTGTGGCGTGGTTTGGTTCCTTATGTTTTCTACTAGAGTCAGTGAATTTTCAATGCTGTGAGGTGGGACGAAATTGGCAATATTTTTGAACAACTTGTTAAGACGTATTCCTAGTTCTCTTACCGGACTATTCACATACGAAACTATCGGTCTTATGAGGTTATTCTCTCTACGTGTTTCTATCAGGCGATACAGTTTAGGGCAAGAGGGGTTTATGTTAGTGATTCTCCGTTTCTCTGATTCCGTGAAAATGATTTCAGTATGTAAGAGAAAATTTTTCAGTTCATTTTGACTATTTTTCGTCGGATCTTTCTTGATGACAGTAAGGTTTTCATCTCGAATGACTGACTCAATTTTATGAACATATGCTTCTCGTTCAAGGATATCTATGGTATTCGATTTATCAGCTTTAGTGAAAACAAAATCATTATTTCTTATTTTTTGTTGTGTAGTTTTTATTATGCCGGTTTCTCTACTGTTTGATAAAAAAAATAGATGGTTTTGAATTACTTCTGTATGCCCCTATATCTTTATTATCTGTCTGATTCAATGCAATAGCTGTATCTGTTATCAACGTATACAAACTATGCATGCAACCACAAGTTTCCGAATCTAAACGATACGGAAATTCTGCACTATGCAAGGAAGGGTTGCAAGCTCAATGTGAACTGTAAATTCAGGTATTCAATCAAGTACCTGAATGGTATATATTGGTGAATGTGATGAATCATTGTTAGTTTATTGTATAAGATTGAGAATCTCCATATTGCACGAAACTGCAGTAACGTTAGTTACAGATAAAAGTGGTAAAAAACATAAAAATTTGCATTTCTCTTTTTATTATGATCTCCTACCATGTAGTAATGGCTACACTCATCAATTTATTGAATGAAGTTTACTTGATTTTCAAAAAATTGTTTCATTTCATTGAACAGGTAGACTGCCCAAACAAGCGTATACGCCTGCTTGAGAAAAAGACCTACACGCCCCGGAGGACTTATACGCCCACCATCATGGAATTATTTTCATATTCGTATTTGCCAGCCATCGTTTTACTATAGTATACGACCGGTGCCAGGTCATTCAGGAATCACAAGTAATGACAAAGCTGATGAATGCGCTAGACGCGGATCATCAACATCATATATAGGTCCTGAACCAGCTCTGGGGGTACCAAAATCATTGGTACGAAACCAGATTAGGACATGGACCAATAGCAGCACACAAAGTACTGGACAAAAGTACCTGGCAACAAACAGATACTTATAATCACTTTGCAAATACTTATGTATCACTATTATACTTAGTTTAGCGATGTAGCATTGTTTTTTCGCTTTTGCTTCATGTTAAAATAATAAAAATAAATCTACAATTTCTCGTTTTTTGCACTCTTTCAATTTTTACATCCTTATTTTGTAGGCAAACCTTACGTGATAGATGAAAACAAATGTCATTTTTGAAATTAGCGCAAAAAGTACATAAAAATCAACTAACGAAATCATAACAATTTTTCAAGATTTTTTTGCAGACCTGTGCTATTTGAAGCAATGTTACTTGATTTTTTGACCACTTTCGTTCACTTTTGTATATCTAATCATTCGAATTACTTCATAATAATACTACATAAAATGAAACGAAAATGTGTTTAAGCTTCTTTTTTAGTTGCAGAACTGAGGTAGCAAATTCTTATGTTTTATTAAATTCCCAAAGGTTGTTTGTAAATAGAGATAAATATTTGGTCCCAGATCCGTTGTGTACTTTTCATAACCGATTTGTTTTCATTCCATGCAGCAGCAGATTGGAAAACACGGAGACCCAAATCCTTATCGATTTGAACTAACGTGTACGTATAAACGTCAATGAAAAATATCAACACACAAATCAAACTACGATGTTTTCACAGAGTTGAAAAAATCCAATAGACATAAGATATCATCATTGTCCCACTTCATTAGTTTTTGGAATTCGGTGAAACTTTTGTCATTAAGAACATTGTCGTATTTTTTCGTGAGAGATGATAGATAGACTTACAATGACTGTATACTATAGTTTCGCCAGCACGAGTGGCTGACTTCTTCAGAGGTTCATGAATCTTGATGAATTTGATGAATTTTCCAACTGAACTTTCTTCAGTGGTCATTCAGCTTTGTACCCATGGATCTTTTGGTGGTACCGAGAAAAACTTTTCCGCAAGTTCATTGTATACGATATACCCCCGCAGCTGAATGTGGATCTCTTATTTTTCACAGATCTCAGGCTTTGCTGTATTTTCCTGGTGGCTTGAACACTGTTTATATGTTTATGAACACTGTTTTATATTTGATAATGGGGTCAAACCCGAAACAGGTTGTATAAATGAAATCTATGAGTGGTATTTAGACGAAACGGTTTTTAATTCATATCATTTGGGTGATCATGAATTACTATAAAGTAAACAAGCCATCAATCATACATATGTTATACTTCCTTAACATTTTTCTGTTTCTGTCTGTAACCCTATCGATGTACGTTAGAAATGCACGTGTAACTATTTGAGTTTCCTCCCTATTTTAACTTGTAGAAGTCTTCAGTTTCTATTCGATCTTAAAGCCACTTGAAGATGCTCAAATCCTTCTTGTGTGTTTTCCGGTTCACATATTCTACGGGCACGTTTCGTCAGGGTGTTGATAATTCCCCGCTTTTCACTTGGATGATGGTTCATGCAGATATCTCTCCGTGTGTGACGGTTTTCGATACACTTTATGTGTCAGTCTTGTGCCACGCCTTTCGTCGAGTACATCCAGAACTTGAACTTGAACTAGGTGAACTTGATGCTAGGGTGTTCAGCATTTATGTGGTCTAGAAATAAAAATGGTAGAAATGCTCAACAAGAATGAAAGGCTCTGGTCTCTGAACTTTTCAGTAACTAAATTCTTGCAGATTACTTATACGTCGACTTTTCAACAAACACGGTGAATGTTCAAATTTCGCAGGCTGTGTATATTCGATTTTTTTTAATTGATATACTCGTCTCGAACATACATTCAGAGTTTCAGCTGTTCATTTTATTGGTGGGAGGCATGAAAGTTAGAAGTATTACATGATGTCAATGGCGATCCAGATATGCTGGAAGGGGTCATAACTGGTGACAAATCATGGGTGTACGGCTATGACATCGAATAGGTCATAGAGGTCACCGAGTAGGAAGAACGAATAAATAAGTTATAACGAAAAGTTTAATTCATTTTCTCATGCTTTCTTTATACACTCTGGAGCATATTGTTACGAAATATCTAACGCCGCCGCTGACCCAATTCGGCGAAGGGACTTCTAGCTGAGCCTGACGTCACACGCACGTTGTCACCCTAGGCGATTAACTCGTAAAGTATCGAAAAGAATTCCAACGATTTACCTAGAATTTCGAGATAAATCGATCGTACTATATAAACAGCTAATTCCTTCGGCAGAGATCATTATTAGTAAGAGAGTAGTAAGACTAGCAAGCAAGTGAATTATAATCAGTGCAGTAGTTGTGTATTAGGTGAATAAAAGTTGTCTAAGTATTATTAGTGTTGTTGTTTTTGAAAACGAACCCCAAGTAAATGTCGTAACAATATTTTTGATGTTTTGAGAAAATTTCTCATGATTCTTATAACCGGACTTGGCTTCCTGGATTATTTATGATCCATCAGATTCAAAAGTTGAAAGAAAAGTTTATGTAATTTTGCCACAAGTCAAAAGTTGTTGAACGAATGTCTCAATTTCAAATCTACGTTGCGAAAGGTTGTAGGGACATTTCAAAAAGTATGTGCAATAAATATGAAACAAAACACAGTAGTATTTGTACTTGAATCAGAGTTTTGGGTAAATACTCGTGACTTTGACCGAAGAATCACTGGAATGGTTAGATATCCTACATGTACTCTCCTGTACCGATTACTCAATTATCCTCTTGGATTCACTGAAAATATTAACACACGAGTTTCCAAGAATTTATGTTCGGATGTAACCTGAAACTGAGGTGAAAAATCGAATGCTATTCTAATCATTCTAAAAATGTTCTGATGCAGTAATCCCTATTCACGCTAAGGCTGGCCGTAATTTTCATGGGACAAAAAAAGTGTTCAATGCAAGATTTCCGAATGATCCAATCAGCCAAAAATTTTTCAGGAAATTGGTTAAAAATTTCAAAATACCTGAAAGTATAGCTAGAGCTAGAAGAAAATCTATCTCGATGATAACACCCTGTAGTCCACGAAAACAATTCCAACTCATGAGAATTATGTCTCAATAACCAGTATCAAGAAATACCCCCATAAACTGAAAACATTGAATAATTTGAATAAAGATGACCCTGATTGAAGAAAGTAGTTTTGTGAGTTGAAATCTGAACGTTTGACTGTAAATCGAAACTGCATAAACTACATACACCCACATATTTCTCGAGAAGGCCACACTCAAACTCTTGACAAAATAAATATCTAAAGAAGGATATTGGAAAATCATATTGAGATTATATATCTAGTAAAAAATCTGACCAGTGATTTATATTTGCAAACACTTCAAAATCTCACTCAGATATGGATTCAAGAAATCATGAACAACATTCGAGATCAATTCAAAAATCCCGTTGCTTCCCAAAAGGATGGTGGGTTCTCACATTTTCTTAGTGCTGTGAGTGTGAGGGATTCGGTTGGATCAGACGTACCCAGGGGTGTGAATTGGTAGGCGCGGTTCGTTGGAATGGCATGCTCGTTTACAGGATTTGAACCCTATCGATTTTTTGTTTGGGGTTATGTCAAATCGAAATTCAGTGTTTTGCCAGCTGAGACAATAGGAAACAAAATCACCAAAGATTATGCTGGCATTACCTCACAACTTGATCTGTAGTCAGCAACAGTTGCAAATGAGTGAATATTTTCCTCTTTTACAGTGAGCATCAACTGATTGGTTATAATCGATTGACAAGAGTGGCATTCACAACATGCATACCTCTAGAGGGAAACACGTGATCAATCCACGTTTTGGTATATATGGTGAATAATGCATGCAAATATTCTATGAATACATTATCAAGTGAATTTAGGGGAGACTGCAGATATAGACTACCAGTAATGTAGCGATCAGGTATTTGGGTTGGCAAATGCCCAGGAAGTACACATTTTTTCTTCGGCTTGGTCCGGGAAATACGTACTTCTCGGACTCGACCGGAAAAAATCGCATCGTTGTTTTTTTACTTATTTATTTATTTATTCAACAGCAAAGCCAATTTACAAAAACATATTCAACAAAGTGTGAAGAACTACAAAGTGGGAAATAACGATTTTGGCTTTCTACTACTCCATCTTGATAAAAAAAAGAGATGTGGGAATATTCCAAAAAAGAAAGAAAGTAATCAATTTGAAAATGAGTAATTCTATTAATGGATGTCTAGATCATCCAAAGAAGTAACTTTCAGACACAAACTGAAAGAAAGTCCTTCTGAAAGAGCCACTTTCATATAAACGTTGAATCACACGAAATAAAAAAAATCTTTTGAAACAAATACTCTAATATGAACACTGAAATATACAGAAGACACTTTTCTCTGCTCAGTATGTATTACAAACATTCGTTATGGAATAAAATCAGATATCATTTACATGAGTTCAACTTTAAATGAATGGTAACAAATTGCACTTACATAGAACACTGTCATCCTCACAGGTATAGATCGATGTTTCGCCGTAAAACACTCGCCTTTATGCTCTTCAGTACAAAATTGAATAACATCATGGAAAATACAGATTGATTGCTTTCTTCCATTTTTTGAAAGATTCTCACATCTCTTTTTTTGTATCGAGATGGAATAGTGGAAAGCCATAAACTTTCTTTCCAACAAATTATTTAATCCTAAAAATATAACCTCTTCAATTCAAACTACAAAGTATTCTTGAATGCTCATGTCTCATGTCTTCATTACAATTTACAATTTCACAAAACATTTAGCGAAGGGTGGAATACAAAATATTAATAAATCCTTATATCTAGTGACTACATTACTGAAAGATGTAACAATCATGTTACTTATAAAGAAGAAGATGTAACAAATGTGGTACTTATAAAAAATGGTAAGAAGAAGAACATTTTGATTACCGAAAGTTTGCATGGTTTTTGTTCAGAATAAATTATGAAAAGCAACAATGAAAGAGAATGTGACTTACAAAATTTCCAATGCTCCTACGGCATAATTATAACCTGAAAAACCAAAGTTTGGGTACGAAAACGTTTATGAATTGTTTTCAAAAGGGATAGATATGAAGGAATTCGAATCGACCATAGTAGCATTCAACAAGAGGACTAAAGCGGAGGGTCTCGGACCTCTAAAATTTCGAGGTGAAGAAATACGACTGTTGGGGAAGATTAAATATCTGGGACTGATCCTATATTCCAAACTGACCTAAAACCAACCCTTGTACAGGATAAAAAAGAAAGCGGAGGTAGCACTGATGCTCGCCAGACGCACCTATGCAAAAACATGGGGCTAAAACCAGACATGGTATATTGGCTATACATGATGGTGTTTGAACCCATGATAACATAGGCATCTCTGGTCTGGTGGCCAAAGATTAAGCAGGCGACCGCCATCAAAAAACTAGCAAGGTGCAGATACTTGCATGTTTGGGAATGACAGGAGCAATGAGAACTACCCCAACAGCTGCATTGGAGACACTGCTGAATCTACCTCCTTCACACTTTTTTGATAATGGGGGAGGCCAGAATTGGCCAATTCAGACTGGAAAACTCACCGAAGTACAAAAGATCAGTCCGAACAGATATTTCGTAACAAGTGGAGGAGCACATATTGAATATATGCACGGACCACATGACACTGAAGTACACCTTTAACACAAACTTTACGGCTAAAATCATAAGCCGTGAATAGTGGAAGACCATCACTGATCTTGAAAACATGTTTGGGAGAAACACCTGGTGTACAGATAGATCGAAGACCAAACATGGAACGGGCGAATAGAGCGGATAGTAATCTAAACTACAGCTATCCGCTAGGACTAAACAAATCTATCTTTCAGGCGGAAGTGTATGCTATTTTGCAGTGTGTAAGGCTTATTAAATTGAGACCTCAAAGAAATGAGCGGATCAATATTTTTACAGACAGCACTAGGGGCTCTGACAAACCCGAAGGTGTCATCAAAACTGGTCTGGGAATACCATGAAGAACTGAATGAACTTGCAAACAGATCAAATCAACTCTGTACTGGGTGCCAGGATATTCAGGAATCACAGGTAACGACAAAGCTGATGAATGCGCTAGACGCGGATCATCAATTCAATATATAGGTTTTGAACCAGCTCTGGGGTTACCAAAATCATTGGTACGAAACTAGATTGGAACATGGATCAATAAGAAGCACACAGAGTACTGGACAAAGGTACTTGGCAACAAACACAGTAAAACCTTCATTAGGGAACCGACCAAACAAAGAATCAAAGAACTACTTCAATATAGTAGGAATCGGCTTAGAATAATTACAGGGTTACTAACCGGTCATTGCCCCCTCAGAAAACACCTGAATAAAATGGGGCTATACAACGGAGACCTCAGCTGCATATTATGCAACGAAGGGATAGAAACAGCTCTACACATCTTATGCGAATGTGAGGCACTGAATAACAGGAGGCAGGCAATTTATAGACGTACCAAATTACAGCCAGAAGAATATGACGAACATCCAACACGGAACCTGTACAAACTAGTACAGGGATCAAGAGAAGATAAGAGGATAAACGCAATGAGCCCAAGAGGCTGCAGTGTTTTCTGAAGACTTGGACTGAATGGACAAGTCAGGCAGCTCCCAAGGTACATAAAAAAGGTCACTCTCAGAATTGGAAAATTCTTGGGAAAATACAACATCAAAACGGTTTTCAAACCTACCACGAAGACATAATAAAGTCTCAGGTCGGCTAGATACAGGAGGAACCCTGCATCAGCAGCAAAAGTATTCATGGGAATGAGGCAGATGGACCATGAAGCATGAACAAATTGCAGATTAGGCTAAACGAACAGGTCGACTATGGCGGAGCACGCACTTAGTGGAGGGAACCACAGAATTATGTCTGCAAACTCGAAACTCATTGTCATCAACCAGGAATACCATAGCCGACTGGTACGAAATCCATAGACACACGGACAATTTCAACAGAAGAAACTGTGAACCTCAACCGAATAGAGAATCCTATTCTATGGAATTCAAGAATAGCAAAAAGTATAACGACAGGTAAAAAGGGTCTACAATTCACCTAAGTCAACATGAGTATGCATTACGCAACCATAATATCCAGTCATCGGAGATAACTCAGGATGTATGAAACTCTAGAAAAGCTAGCGCCAACGAAACATCTGGAAGAAATTCCAAAAATCGATGGCATTCAGGCCCGAAAAATAGTGATACCTATCTTCTATTCGATTTTCAGTATTAAAAACAAATCAAAATGTTACCTAGACGTTACTTCATTTCAGGCAGACTGTGACGTCATCACACCAGTCAGGTTGCTTCTCAGCTAGCACAGTCAACCAGAGTATACAGTCACGTGGCGTCCTGTCACCCAGTTTCTGGGGGGTGAACTAATCAGAGTGTACCAAATTGTCACAAAGCGTTCTCAAACTTTCACGCAGCTCGCCAGCTAATCAGAGTGCACGCTTCAACATCTCAGAACATCGTGGCGGGAGATTTGAATTTTCTGTGGACATAAATAATTCAAGCAGATGACCAGGGGTATCTCGCAATGAGACAAACCAACCAGTCTCGTAGCGCGCTTAAATCAGCCCATCTTTTCACTCAACACATTTTCGTTTCATGACGTCATAAAAAAGTTTTCGTTGGAGAATAGAATGCCGGTCGTTGGTATGATAGACTTGATATTTATTCTCGACAGCAGCGTTAGATATTGAAAGTAATTGCGAACTGTTCATTGCTTTTTGAAATGTTTTCGCATTTGAATTATGATCCATGTTTCGTTGATAACAAAAAAAACATTCAAAATTTTGTTTTACAAAGAAATATAATGAAGACATGTGTCGCGACACGTCCAAAAAGAGTTTCTTTGGACTTCCAAATCTTTACTCGTCCCAAAACCAGTATTCTCCCGACTTTTGCCAACACATCTAAGAAGCATAGATTTAGTAGTCGTTTGATAAAACCAGTATGTCATTTTTGGTTTCACACCTCATCTATCTGAAGATTTTATTGATACTTCCAAGAATATTTTAGCAAAATTCAGAAAATTTCAGCATAATTATCTAGCTACTTATGGAACTTCTCTGTTGTAGGTACAAAAGTATTCAATTTCGAAAAATAAAAATATGAACTGCGTCTTTCGGCCCCACTTGCCCCTACATCCCCTACATATCTGGTATCTGGTTTGAAATCATTGGTTTGCAGTAATGAAGTCATGAATATTTATATCTGCAGCATGTCAGTAGTATGGAGTCCATATACTGTACTTTCTTGATTATCATATTTAACTTTTTTAACGCTTTTGCTTTTTTAACAAGCTGCGACTAGCTGGGTGCCAATTATATCACGAAAGTAAGGAAAATAAGCCACTTTCAATAGTATTTTTATTCGTTTACACAATCAGCGTTAGGAATTAGGTATCGCTTTCGAGTTTTACTTTGTAGTTTATTCATAGCGCCTTTATACATAATGGTCGTCAAAAAGCTGTAGCTTTCATAGAAGCTACGGTGTTAGCAAAACGCGTCTATTGATTGAAATCTTTTTTGAAAAGTGTGTAATTTTTATAATGAATAGTGTTACTGATTTTCACTAAGTAATGGTCAGTTCATTTACAGAATGTGACCGGAATAAAATACGGTCTCAAAAGCAGAAAAAATAAAATTTCGTTGCATTTTCCAAACATTTACATGGAAATTGTTCGAATTGTCGATGTTGAAGTCATTAGGAAAAACATAGATTTATGATTCCAGCTGGAATCTAAGGAAATTACCGAGTTGGAAGCTCATATAAAAGCCGCAGAGATAACCTCACTTCTGCAGAAGGATAAGCCCATGCATGGGGTCTTCATCAATAATATTGGAGGGCTTGGCTTATCAAAGCGCCTGACTTTTGCGTTCCTCAGGTCGAGTGGGCTGAAGTCGAAATCTGAGGGAATCATCATCGACATAAAGCGGGCCTAAGACTGCTATATTACCATATACGGCACTCTCACGGTATCGACGAGACACCGGTGTTGCCCTACGATCCGGGGGATATTCAATCGGCTGCGAGGAACGGGTAGTGCAGAATTTGGAACTATTCGTTCCCCATCCTCAGGCTCATACAAGCTAATACGCCTGATATATTACTTTTCGATCACCGGAGTAAGACAATATTTGTCGTGGAGTTTTCATGTCCTAACGAGACAAATATCGTCCGAAAAGAGAAGAAAAAACGGATGAAATATCGAGATTTTTCTCTTCGAACTCCGCAGACTCTATTCAGACCACCTGTCAAGATGGTTGTTCTGATTGTTGGAGTCCTTGGTGGAATCATGCTCTCTCTACTCTCGAATCTTAAAATCATACCAACCCGCACTAAGGCAGAAATCTTAGCCGGACAGATGCAGAACGCTGTAATTCTTCGCTCACTGCGCTTGCTCCTGTCTCATGATTTTCGGACCCAATGATCACTTACCCCACGGTGTGGGGAGTGATTGTTGGATGATTCTGCTGGCGCGCCGTCCCGAATATATAGAGGCTTTGGGGGTAGGGTAAAAAAAAGAACTTAAGTACGGCTGTACCAATTTTTGTAATTTTTGACTTTTTGAATTTGTCTTCATCGGAAATATAGCATTAGCAACAAGCATTAAATAATGACATTTCATCAATTGAAATAATAATAAAAATAATAATGAAGGAACTCAAGAACTACTAGACAATTTTTATGATGTTTGCGTTTATGTATTTGTCTTTGTCAGGAATAGAATAATGAGTAATCAAAAATGATATTTCATCAATGAAAATTATAATACTTATATATAATAATAATGTGTATTCATGAAAGCTCAAAATTTTGCAATAATTTAAGTCAATGTATTTTAAGTGAACAAACAGAAAGAAATGACGAAGCTTCAGTATAAAACTATCGCTTGTGATATTAAACTTAAAACTAAAAAGTATAACACTATAGTATACAATGACAAAAAAGTGTTATGAATATTTTGGAGCACATAAGTACATAATCTTGTTGAAAGAAATCACAACTAGTGAATGTATAAATGAAATTGTAAATAATTATTAATTTTATATTTTATTATTTTTATCCTTTCGAATACTTCTAGTAAATGACATATTTAGGGTGAGTGTAGTAGGTGTGTTTGTGATAATTGAGGTGTAGATACATCATATTCAGGGTGTAAGATGTATTACAAACACACCTACTACATAATAATAATGATAATAAGGAAATAACCTAAGAACAGTTGGACCAATTCTTATGGTTTTTGTATTTTTGAATTCATTTTTTTCGGAAACATGTTAATATGTATCAAAATATAATATTTCAACAATAAAAATGATGATAATAATAAACGAACTCAAGAACGCATGAAGCAATTTTTATGATTTTTGTGTTTTTGGATTTATCTTCGTCGGGAATAGTATAACAAGTAATGGAATATGATACTTCATTAACAAAAGTGATAACAATAATAATAGAAGAGCCCATGAACAGCTGTACCAATATTTATGATATTTGTCTTATTGGATTTGTCTTTGTCAGGAATATAATAATAGGTATTGAAAAATTATATTCCATCGATAGGAAAAAATGATAATAAAAGAAATCAAGAACGACTGGAGCAATTCTAATGATTTTTGTGTTTTTAGATTTGGTTTCTTTGATATATGATAGTAAATATTGAAATATGCTATTTTATCAATGAAAAAATAATAGTAATAATGATAAAAGAGTTCAAGAAAGGCTGAAACACTTCTTACGATTTTGGTGATGTTTTTGGATGTATCTTCATCGGAAATATGATAATAAGTATCAAAAATGGTTTTCATTCAAAACATATTCATTCGGTTACTTTTTAATAAATCTCAGAAGTTACGTCTTGCTTGTCATAATCAGATGACACAATTAGAAATTTCATCATTTGCAGTACGAATATCTGAAGTTTCCTTAAGTTCTGTCATATTGCACTTTTCGAAACGTCAAATTTCAGAAGGAACTAAATTTTCAGTGATATTCCAAGTTCACCTCCACAATGGCTCAAGGTGGTATGAAACTGGACCAGCAATTCATAAGTTTTGCGAAATTTGGAGATACCAAAGCAGATGGCAAAACAATAACTCTTACTCAAATAGACAAATGGTTCAAACAAGCAGGTTAGTCACTTTATATGGCAAAATCTCTTCAGTAATATCAGTTGTGAAGTGAGTAAGGGATCACCACACAAAATACTGCCAAAGATGCAGTATTCATTTCATTTGTATAACTTTCATCGATTTAAGTTTGAAATTTTCATTTACGTAGCTTCAATCATCTATTCTGAAACACCTCTCAAGAAATAACGACAATCATGAATACTACATGTTACATTTAGAAGAAAACAGTTTGAAACATCCGGTCCAGGATATAAATACAAATAAAGATTTCATTGAGAAATCAAAAATTAAACATTTCGTGGTCACAACACGTGACATCCTGGACCCAGATGTCACGCAGGTAGCTATAGCTGCCTACGCGGTCATGTTAGATGTAGCCTATGAATTCTAGGTCTTCTAACTGGAACCGGTTGGCTCCTGTTGTCGACTCCGTTCGTTTGTGTTGTTTCCTGCTTTCGGCAAACAAGTGTTGCCCATCTTTGCACTTGACTTCACCGCGCTGATGAGGCCAATAGCCAGAAACACGTGTCTGCGGTTTGCCCCCCTTTTTGGAGTGTTGTGTCCACGGAATGTTTCATTTTTGATTTGTCTGTAATTTACATCGTTTCGACGTTTCGGCTCCTGCTTTGGAGCCATTCTCAAGAATCAGTTGTACTTACATGACTCGAGGACGTAATCTCCCTTGTCCCCAAGTCTCGTTACTATTGCTATATGTGCTGTGTTCCACTCTACGTTCGTACTGGTCATTCTGTTGCTCGAAGTCCATATTTATGTCATTGTAGCAGGTAACTGGTTTACCTGACCGTGTACCTGACCGTGTACTTGAGTTATTTTCCGGTATCTTGCGTGCAATCAATGTTCTCCATGTTTGTGGTAGTCTCTACGAGTTATCTCGCTTGTTAAGGCAGTTGGGACGTTTTTCAATTAATATTGCTTCCCGAATTATCCTGATCTGAAGATTTTTTACCGTAGCAATGGCCTTGGTGTTTTCGAAGCTTATTGTGTGGCCTGATGATGATGATGCTGGATCTGGTTTGCGAACCGCTAGTTCATGTTCATAGGCTCTGTTGGAAATTCTTCTATTGGTCTGGCCTATGTAAGTTCTGGGGCAGTCTGAACATGGTATTTCGTATATGCCCTGTGCTTCATTGGGTATTGTGTCCTTAACATAGTGGAGATTTGGTTGTTGGCAGTGAATACTGTCTTTACGTTATGTTCCTTCAGAGTTCGGCTCACTTTGTCAGTGACTCCTTGGATGTAGGGGAGAAAAGCTTTTGTCTGGTTGGTCTGTTCCTCGGGTAACT